>LR778268.1:1622694-1636928 GCA_902810595.1 Coregonus sp. 'balchen' | reverse complement strand
GTGAAGTAGAGGATAAGGGTAAATAGAGGATAGGGTAAGAGGATAGAGGTAAAGAGGATGAATAATATAAGCAGGCTACTCACAGCAGGCTACTCACAGCAGGCTACTCACAGCAGGCTACTCACAGCAGGCTACTCACAGCAGCTCTCGTAACAGGGTCTCTGTGGTGTTCATGATCTTAGTGAAGTCTGACGACCGGTGGCCGGTAAACGTACCGTCTGAATGGACACAATACAAAAACATTAAATAAGACAGACAGACAGACAGACAGACAGACAGACAGACACTAACCCTGAACACTAACCCTGAACACTAACCCTGAACACTAACCCTGAACACTAACCCTGAACACTGATGCCATTATAGTCTATCAGCTCTTTCTGGGCCTGGTACAGCACCTGAGAATAAAACACGTTCACTTTTAATAAGATTACATCCACTTTCAATACATACATTCATCTGAGTTTGAATACAAGTCAAGACATTCTAAAAATTGAAGTTGGATTACAGTTTGATTTGTCTGTAAGGTTTGATACAACGAGGATGAATGCCAACTCGCTCAACATTGACCACGTTTACATGCACACCAGTGGAGGCTGCTGAGGGGAGGACGGCTCATAATAATGGCTGGAACGGAGTCAATGGAACGGCATCAACCACCTGGAAACCATGTGTTTGATGTATTTGTCTTACATTGATAGAATGAATGCATTAGTAATCTAGGTAAAGTTGTCTGTTTCGTTTAGGGACCGGGGAGAACATGAAATAACTCCAAAACAGTGGAAAGATTGTTCCTGTGCATAATGTCATCAGTATGACTGGATTAAACACGTTTCTGACTTCAGTTGGTCTTGGGTCTATACTTTCTGTGGTTGAAGTACCGTCTGCTTGCATAACAGTACCAAAGGTAACTACACGCACATTCACATTTCTCAAGAGATGCTGAAAGAAATAAATCATATTTCTCCAATCCTATTCCCAAGACAAAATTAACATTTGTATAATTTTACTGAAAGAAAAGCATAATTCAGCAGGAGTTAATATTATATTAGGCTACATGTGAGAGGTTATAGGACTACTGTGATGCGTGTGATAGAAGGAGTCAGGCGCAGGAGAGTAAAACATCGCATCCAAAGAGATTATATCTCCCGAGTGGCGCAGTGGTCTAAGGCACTGCATCGCAGTGCTAGCTGTGCCACTAGAGATCCTGGTTGGAATCCAGGCTCTGTCGTAGCCGGCCGCGACCGGGAGACCCGTGGGGCAGCGCACAATTCGTCCAGGGTAGGGGAGGGAATGGCTGGCAGGGATGTAGCTCAGTTGGTAGAGCATGGTGTTTGCAACACCAGGGTTGTGGGTTCAATTCCCACAGGGGGGCCAGTATGAAAAATAAAAATGTATGCACTAACTGTAAGTTGCTCTGGATAAGAGCGTCTACTAAAATGTAAATGTTTATTCCATTGATAAACAGTTGCGAAAACAAAACTCAGGCACAGGGGAAAATACTACCCTGGCAACAACAAGGTAAGGGTAGCTCAACTGAGTTGCTCACTACAAACAATCACAGACAAGGAAGCAGAGGGAGCACTTATACAATGACTAATTGTTATGAGAATTATTTAACAAACTATTTCAGTGTCTCTGTGGATCAAGAAACGGACAGAGTCCCGGTCCGCATAGCCAGAGATGTTTATTCATTGAGAATTCTGTTATCACAATTTCAGAGTCCATCTTCTATACTCACACGTCATACAAAAATCCCACCCCTCTTTAGGCAGGCTGTTTTCCTCTGCTCTCCTAACCATGAGGTCACACACACATGTTCTTATCATAGGCTGCCTTCCTTAGTTATCGCCGTCCTCACAATATCCTGCACCATATTTCATACTCCTTAAAAAGAAAACAGTTTCTCTCCTAAATTGGGAGGCCTCTTTATCTTGGTTTCCCAGTTGTCTGTAGCCAGCTCTCCTTGTCCTTTGTTGTCTGGCCTAACTCTTACTCCCATTGCTAAATAGTAGCTCAATGTCATAGTCTTTACTGGTCCTACACTCACACATTCTAACACATTTCACACAGTTTCAGGGTGTAATAATTAGTCATTAATAATTATTCTATCACTAATTGGGGATAAGGACCAGGTGTGTGTGATTAATTAGACAAGACAAGTGGAGTGATGATAAATGGATCGGCAGCAGCTAGGAAGCCGGTGACGACGAACGCCGAAACAAGGAGGGGAGGCAGCCTCGGCGGAGGTCATGACACCTACAGTCAGTTTCCATTACATTTAACCCATATGAACTTAATTGAGGAATATATTCTGTTTATTCATGGGTACAGGGATACTCATGAGAGGGATATCAAAGGTGCATGTACAAGACCTTAAGCAGGATATAAGCTACTTGTCACGTTCGTTGAAGGACGGGTCGGACCAAGGCGCAGCGTGATGTGAAGGACGGGTCGGACCAAGGCGCAGCGTGATGTGAAGGACGGGTCGGACCAAGGCGCAGCGTGATGTGAAGGACGGGTCGGACCAAGGCGCAGCGTGATGTGAAGGACGGGACGGACCAAGGCGCAGCGTGATGTGAAGGACGGGTCGGACCAAGGCGCAGCGTGATGTGAAGGACGGGTCGGACCAAGGCGCAGCGTGATGTGAAGGACGGGACGGACCAAGGCGCAGCGTGATATGAAGGACGGGTCGGACCAAGGCGCAGCGTGGTGTGAAGGACGGGACGGACCAAGGCGCAGCGTGATGTGAAGGACGGGTCGGACCAAGGCGCAGCGTGATATGCATACATGTTTATTATAACGAATAAACACAACGACAAAACAACAAACGAAACGAAACGTGAAGTCCAAGGTAGAACACAAACAACATACCTCACACGGAACAAGATCCCACAACCCACTAGTGCCAATAGGCTGCCTAAGTATGATCCCCAATCAGAGACAACGAGCGACAGCCGCCTCTGATTGGGAACCACACCGGCCAACATAGATCTAGACATAATAGATCGTAGCACATACACAACAAAGAATATCCACACCCTGACTTAAGAGTCCCCTGAGTCAGGGCGTGACAGTACTATCCAGAATACTGTGGCCATGTTTACATGCTCCATGTGTTATAGTTCTTAGACCAGAAGGCCAATATATCAATAATATATCGACAAGACACTAACTGTTCTTCTAGCGCCCTCTGACGTCTAGAGGTGATTATCGCTTGGCACCGATGCATGAAAACACGTTTTCCTCATGAATGGATCTGCGGGAGAAACAGGAAGATGGTGGATGTTTTAAGTTTTATGCTGAGTGCGAATTAAGCAGCGCCGTAAATCTGGTGAAGATTAATGTTCTGAATGGACAACGGTAGTATCTAAAACTGGAACAAAAAGGGAAATAGTCTAAAATTGGAGTGGAGGATATTTGGAGTGGAGGATATTTGGAGTGGAGGATATTTGTGTGAATGATAATTAATCGCTTCTTGTTGAGATGTGTTTGTTGTGTACGGATGCACATTGAGGTGTCAAATGGTGAAGTATTCGCTGGGAAAAGCGGAGTCTGTCAGAGTGACCAGGAGTGGTCTTATTTTGATTCATTGTATTTCTGAAGGACAGAGGAAGATTGCAGTGAGCCTCAAAAGAATCAGGACAACAGAAGTTTTGTGTTTTGAACTTCGGCGTAGAGCACCAGTCAAAGGAGTCATCTCAGGGGAGACGACGGATGTTCAGTTTGAATACCTGAAGAGAATTCCTGGTGTGGTTGGTGCCCGTTATCTGACCCGCTGGGTGAATGGAGAAAAAGTTGAAAGTCTGTCTGTCCTGTTGTTTTTTTGATAAATGCATGTGAAGCTTGATTATGTAAGATACACCATTAGATCTTTCATCCCCAAACCACTGCAGTGTAAGAATTGTAAAGGATTTGGCCATGTTTCAAGTGTGTGCAGACGAACAGAGTATACTGAAGAACGGTGTGTAGAAGGACGATGGTGTTGCTGGAGTGCCCGGTAAGGGTGAAGGAGATTGCAGAGGCGATTAACATCATTGAGTAAACTAGTGGTGCTAGTGAAGAGATGGTAGTGGACGCACCACAGCCTGTAGTAAATGTTTGCTGCCAGGCAAAAGATACCCTGTGTGTTAAAAAGGTGGATTTTGTGGCGTTCATTGCCACAGTCATAAACTGTACGGCACAAGTCTCAAAGAAGTCGAAGAACTGGACATTATTGTGGCTGCAGCGGGAACGTGTTTGGGACTCAAGGATTTTACATCTGAAGATTTGCAAGGGGTACTGGCACCGGAAGACCCGCTCTCCCAGGTTCCCCTTGAGCCTGGGTAGATATCAGATCTGTTTTATTTATTTATTTTTAACAGAAAATATTATTTATCTATTATTATAAAAAATTTCGGTAGTTTTTTGGGGGGGATCCTGTTTCCATCCCGTATAGAAGGTGGTGGGATGCACATTAAACTGTGTGATCTCCAATATACCATAGAAGAAGAAGAAGAATGGATCCGTGGCTGATGCAACTCAACTATCTTGTTTCGCCGTAGGACTCGCCTACAACCTGCCACCTTGATTGAGAAAACAAGAGATTTCCTTATGTTTTACCACGTTGTTTCAGTTCAGTGATCAAATGATCTGTTTCAATGACAAAGGATGCAACTGCGCAATCACTTGCTTGCGTCAAATAAAACGATTTTGTATAAAAGAAAAAATTTCCACTTTTGGTTTCTCTCCAAGTAATAGGCTACAAGCATTGCTTTTATTAAACTTTATTTCTGTGCAAATAGGTTGTCGGTTTTCAACGCACAGTAAAAAATACAATAAAAGTTAATTTACAGACTTTGGCAGTTTTGCAGGTTCAGCACCGAAGTTGATGGTCTGTTCCTTTTCCATGTTTAAAGTAGTTGTATTCTGTAAAGGTGGCTTTTTCTTCTTGCGCCGTCCAAGTCCGTCCAAGTCCGATTTCTGAGTGATGCAGAATATTGCGGATAAACCTTTTTTTTTGGGGTAGTCACTAATTACCACAGCCACAAAGTCATAGACCCCGCCTATTTCTACAATTTATCTTCTTAAAATCAGATTTTAAACCGAACCTTAACCATAACATTAACCACACTGTTAAACGTATGCCTAACCTTAAATTAAGACCAAAAATCGAATTTTGTTTTCATGCATTTGTATGATATTGACTTTGTGGCTGTGGTAACTAGTTTCAACCCCTTTTTTGGAAACCAAGACTGTTCTCAGGGCATGCCTGGTTGTAGCTAATCAAATCAAAATGTATTTGTCACATGCGCCGAATACAACAGGTGTAGACTTTCACGTGAAATGCTTGCTTACAAGCCCTTAACCAACAATACAGAGTTAAAACATGATAAGAAAAAGAAAAAATAGTAACGAGGAATAAAATAAAATACACAAGAATGGAGCTATAAACAGGAAGTACCAGTACCAGATCAATGTGGAGCTATATACAGGGAGTACCAGTACCAGATCAATGTGGAGCTATATACAGGGAGTACCAGGACCAGATCAATGTGGAGCTATATACAGGGAGTACCAGATCAATGTGGAGCTATATACAGGGAGTACCAGTACCAGATCAATGTGGAGCTATATACAGGGAGGACCAGTACCAGATCAATGTGGAGCTATATACAGGGAGTACCAGTACCAGATCAATGTGGAGCTATATACAGGGAGTACCAGATCAATGTGGAGCTATATACAGGAGTACCAGTACCAGATCAATGTGGAGCTATATACAGGGAGTACCAGTACCAGATCAATGTGGAGCTATATACAGGGAGTACCAGTACCAGATCAATGTGGAGCTATATACAGGGAGGACCAGTACCAGATCAATGTGGAGCTATATACAGGGAGTACCAGTACCAGATCAATGTGGAGCTATATACAGGGAGTAACCAGATCAATGTGGAGCTATATACAGGGAGTACCAGGACCAGATCAATGTGGAGCTATATACAGGGAGTACCAGTACCAGATCAATGTGGAGCTATATACAGGAAGTACCAGTACCAGATCAATGTGGAGCTATATACAGAGAGTACCAGTACCAGATCAATGTGGAGCTATATACAGGAAGTACCAGTACCAGATCAATGTGGAGCTATATACAGAGAGTACCAGTACCAGATCAATGTAGAGCTATATACAGGGAGTACCAGTACCAGATCAATGTGGAGCTATATACAGGGAGTACCAGTACCAGATCAATGTGGAGCTATATACAGGGAGTACCAGGACCAGATCAATGTGGAGCTATATACAGGGAGTACCAGATCAATGTGGAGCTATATACAGGGAGTACCAGTACCAGATCAATGTGGAGCTATATACAGGGAGTACCAGATCAATGTGGAGCTATATACAGAGAGTACCAGTACCAGATCAATGTAGAGCTATATACAGGGAGTACCAGTACCAGATCAATGTGGAGCTATATACAGGGAGTACCAGATCAATGTGGAGCTATATACAGGAAGTACCAGTACCAGATCAATGTGGAGCTATATACAGGGAGTACCAGTACCAGATCAATGTGGAGCTATATACAGGGAGTACCAGTACCAGATCAATGTGGAGCTATATACAGGGAGTACCAGTACCAGATCAATGTGGAGCTATATACAGGGAGTACCAGATCAATGTGGAGCTATATACAGGAAGTACCAGATCAATGTGGAGCTATATACAGGAAGTACCAGTACCAGATCAATGTGGAGCTATATACAGGGAGTACCAGTACCAGATCAATGTGAGCTATATACAGGGAGTACCAGTACCAGATCAATGTGGAGCTATATACAGGGAGTACCAGATCAATGTGGAGCATATACGGAGTACCAGATCAATGTGGAGCTATATACAGGGAGTACCAGTACCAGATCAATGTGGAGCATATACAGGGGTACCAGATCAATGTGGAGCTAATACAGAGTACCAGTACCAGATCAATGTGGACTATATACAGGGAGTACCAGTACCAGATCAATGTGGAGCTATATACAGGAAGTACCAGTACCAGATCAATGTGGAGCTATATACAGGGAGTACCAGTACCAGATCAATGTGGAGCTATATACAGGGAGTACCAGTACCAGATCAATGTGGAGCTATATACAGGGGAGTACCAGTACCAGATCAATGTGGAGCTATATACAGGGAGTACCAGTACCAGATCAATGTGGATCTATATACAGGACAGTACCAGTACCAGATCAATGTGGAGCATATACAGGAAGTACAGCTCAATGTGGAGCTATATACAGGAAGTACCAGTACAGATCAATGTGGAGCTATATACAGGGAGTACCAGTACCAGATCAATGTAGAGCTTATACAGGGAGTACCAGTACCGATCAATGTGGAGCTATATACAGGGAGTACCAGCTCAATGGGAGCTATATACAGGGGAGTACCAGTACCAGATCAATGTGGAGCTATATACAGGGAAGTACCAGTACCAAGATCAATGTGGAGTATATACAGGAGAGTCCAGTACCAGATCAATGTGGAGTATATACAGGGAGTACCCGTACCAGATCAATGTGGAGCTATATACCAGGGAGTACCAGTACCCAGATCAATGTGGAGCTATATACAGGAAGTAACCAGATCAATGTGGGAGCTATATACAGGAGAGTACCAGTACCAGATCAATGTGGAGCTATATACAGGGAGTACCAGTACCAGATCAATGTAGAGCTATATACAGGGAGTACCAGTACCAGATCAATGTGGAGCTATATACAGGGAGTACCAGTACCAGATCAATGTGGAGCTATATACAGGGAGTACCAGTACCAGATCAAGTGGAGCTATATACAGGGGAGTACCAGTACCAGTCAATGTGGAGCTATATACAGGGAGTACCAGATCAATGTGGAGCTATATACAGGGAGTACCAGTACCAGATCAATGTGGAGCTATATACAGGGAGTACAGTACCAGATCAATGTGGAGCTATATACAGGGAGTACCAGTACCAGATCAATGTGGAGCTATATACAGGAGTACCAGTACCAGATCAATGTGGAGCTATATACAGGGAGTACCAGGTACCAGATCAATGTGGAGCTATATACAGGGAGTACCAGTACCAGATCAATGTGGAGCTATATACAGGGAGTACCAGTACCAGATCAATGTGGATCTATATACAGGAGAGTACCAGTACCAGATCATGTGGAGCTATATACAGGGAGTACCCAAGTACCAGACCAACATGTGGAGCTTATACAGGAAGTACCAGTAACCAGATCAATGTGGAGCTATTACAGGAGTACACTACAGATCAATGTGGAGCTAATACAGGAGTACCAGTACCAGATCATGTGGACTATATACAGGATACCAGTACCAGATCAATGTGGAGCTATATACAGGAGAGTACCAGATCAATGTGGAGCAATAACAGGAGTAACCATACCAGATCAATGTGGAGCTAATACAGGAGTACCAGTCCAGATCAATGTGGAGATATATACAGGGGTACCAGTACCAGATCAATGTGGAGCTATATACAGGATACGTACAATCAATGTGGATATATATAGGGTAGACCAGTACCAGATCAAGTGGGGCGGACGGTGTAGTCCGATTAGATTTGGTTTTGATGTCATCGGAGGGATAGCGGGATTTCTTATAAGCGTCCTGGTTAGAGTCCCGCTCCTTGAAAGAGGCAGCTCTACCCTTTAGCTCAGTGCGGATGTTTCCTGTAATCCATGGCTTCTGGTTGGGGTATGTACGTACGGTCACTGTGGGGACGACATCATCGATGCACTTATTGATGAAGCCAGTGACTGATGTGGTGTACTCCTCAATGCTGTCTGAAGAATCACGGAACATGTTCCAGTCTGTGCTAGCAAAACAGTCCTGTAGCTTAGCATCTGCGTCATCTGACCACTTCTGTATTAACCGAGTCACCGGTGCTTCCTGCTTTAGTTTTTGCTTATAAGCAGGAATCAGGAGGATAGAATTATGGTCAGATTTGCCAAATGGAGGGTGAGGGAGAGCTTTGTATGCGTCTCTGTGTGTGGAGTAAAGGTGGTCTAGAGTTTTTTTTCCCGTCTGTTTGCACATTTAACATGCAGGTAGAGAGCTAACATTAATAAAGAGCTAACATTAATAAAGAGCTAACATTAATAAAGAGCTAACATTAATAATATGCATGTCAATCTCTCCTGGCTCAAAGTGGAGGAGAGATTGACTTCATCACTGCTTGTATTTGTGAGAGGTTGAAAGCACCGAGCTGTCTGTTTAAACGACTAGCACACAGCTCAGACACCCATGCATACCCCACAACACATGCCACCAAAGGTCTCTTCACAGTCCCCAAGTCCAGAACAGACTATGGGAGGCGCACAGTACTACATAGAGCCATGACTACATGGAACTCTATTCCACATCAGGTAACTGATGCAAGCAGTAGAATCAGATTTAAAAACAGATAAAAATACACCTTATGGAACAGCGGGGACTGTGAAGCAACACAAACATAGGCACAGACACACGATAACATACGCACTATACAAACACGTACACATGGATTTAGTGTTGTAGATATGTGGTAGTAGAGTAGGGGCCTGAGGGAACACACTTAGAGTGTTGTGAAATCTGTTATGAATGTATTGTAATTTTTTTATTTTTTATAATTGCCTTAATTTTTCCGGACAACAGGAAGAGTAGCTTCTGCCTTGGCAGCAGCTAATGGGGATCCATAATAAACCCCAGGAAGAGTAGCTGCTGCCTTGGCAGGAACTAATGGGGATCCATAATAAACCCCAGGAAGAGTAGCTGCTGCCTTGGCAGGAACTAATGGGGATCCATAATAAACCCCAGGAAGAGTAGCTGCTGCCTTGGCAGGAACTAATGGGGATCCATAATAAACCCCAGGAAGAGTAGCTGCTGCCTTGGCAGGAACTAATGGGGATCCATAACAAACCCCAGGAAGAGTAGCTGCTGCCTTGGCAGGAACTAATGGGGATCCATAATAAACCCCAGGAAGAGTAGCTGCTGCCTTGGGAGGAACTAATGGGGATCCATAATAAACCCCAGGAAGAGTAGCTGCTGCCTTGGCAGGAACTAATGGGGATCCATAATAAATGCAACCAAACCTACACCCATTAAAACCTCTCCACTCAAGAGGACCTAACAGCAGTAATATTGCCCTACCAACTAACCCTACACCCATTAAAACCTCACCACTCAAGAGGCAATTTGCCTGCACCACACCACTGGCCCGCTACACGCAGCGCCGGGGCCGCCACCACAGCACGGCCCGCGACACGTCAGCGGCAGGTGCCGCACCACACAACGGCCCCGCGACACGCAGCGCCGGGCCGCACCCACCACGGCACGAGACACGCAGTGCTCCGGGCCGCACTACAGCACGGTCCGCGACACGCAGCGCCGGGCCGCGGTGCCGGGCCGCACCACACAGGCCCGCGAACAATGCAGATACTGGTCCGCCGTGCCCCGCACCACACCAGGCCCGCGACACGCAGCGCCGGGGCCGCAACCCACCTGCACGGCCGCGACACTCAGGCGCCGCGGCCGCACCACGGCACTCCCGCTACAGCAGAGCGGGCAGCACCACAGCAAGTCCCGCGACAGAAGCGCCGGGCCGACCACACACGGCCCGGAGACACGCAGGCCGGGCCTCCGGCGCCCCCAAGCACGCGCACGCGCACACCAGCGCCGGGCCGCCGGCCGCACAACAGCACGCCAATCATGCTTCACCACGCAAAGCCTACACAGGGCTCCGTTCTTCACCACAGCACGTGCCCGCGACACGCACGTCCTTCTCACACAGACGCCCGCACCACTCCGCCCACCAGACAAGGCCCTCTACAGCACGCCGGCGCCGGTCGCACCACAGCACTCCCGCACACGCACGCCGTGCCTTCCGGTCCGTCAACCACACACTCCCGCGACACGCAGGCTGGCCGCACACAGCACGTCCTACACTCAGCGCCTGTCCGCACCACAGTCACTCCGCGACACATCGCCGGTCGACGGCCCACCACATCACTTCCCTCTACACTCATCTCCTTTCCTCACCACATCACTTCCCTCTACACTCATCTCCTTTCCTCCTTTCCTCACCACACCACTTCCCTCTACACTCATTCCTTTCCTCACCACACCACTTCCCTCTACACTCAGCTCCTTTCCTCACCACTTCACTTCCCTCTACACTCATCTCCTTTCCTCACCACACACTTCCCTCTACACTCAGCTCCTTTCCTCACCACACCACTTCCCTCTACACTCATCTCCTTTCCTCACCACATCACTTCCCTCTACACTCAGCTCCTTTCCTCACCACATCACTTCCCTCTACACTCATCTCCTTTCCTCACCACACACTCCCTCACACTCAGCTCCTTTCCTCACCACCCCAACTCCCTACACTAATCCTTTCCTCCTGCACCACAAAAATCCCTTACACTCAGCTCCTTTCCCCCACCACTCCCTCTACACTCAGCTCCTTTCCTCACCCCCTTCCCTTAAAATCAGTCCTTTCCCCCCACATCACTTCCCTCTACATCAGTCCTTTCCCACCACTTCCTCTAAAATCAGCTCCTCCTCACCACATCACTCCCTCTAACAGCTCCTTCCTCACCCAACTTCCCCTACACTCATCTCCTTCCTACCACACACTTCCCTACACTCAGCCCTCCCACCACTCCCTCAACGCATGCGCCGGCCCCACCTCACCCCCTACACGCAGCTCCTTCCCACCACTCCCACACGCAGTACGGTCCGCACCCCCACCACGCCCCGCACGCAGCCCCCTCACCACAGCACGGCCCGCGACACGCAGCGCCGCCCACCAGGCCCACATCCCAGCGCGGGCGCCGGCCGCACCACAGAGGCCCGGACAGCAGCGCCGGGCCGCCGGGCCAGCAACCAACAGCACGGCCCGCGACAAGCGGCCGGGCCACACACACGGCCGCGACAGAGCGCCGGGCCGCCCAACACGGCCCGCGACAGCAGGCCGGGCGCACCACAGCAGGCCCGGACACGCAGCGCCGGGCGCGGGCCCACCACCCAGGCCCGCGACCGCAGCGCCGGGCCGCCGGGCCGCACCACAGCAGGCCGCGACACAGCGCCGGGTCCCACACAGCACGCCCGCGAACGCAGCCCGGGCCGCAACAAAAGCACTGCCCGACACCAGCGCCGGCGCCGCCCCCCATCACCCCGCGACACGACCGGGCCGAAACACACCACGGCCCGGACACGCAGCGCCGCCGCCGGGCCGCACCACACGGCCGCGACACGAAGCGCCGGGCCGCACCACAGCAGGCCCGCGACACGAGCGCCCGGCCGCCTTCCGCACCAAGCAGGCCGCCAACGCAGGCCGGCCGCCGGCCGCCCCAAGCAACGGCCCCGCCACGCGCGCCGGCCGCAACCACAGCACGGCCCGCGACACCAGCGCCGGCCGCCGGCCCAAACCCAAACCAGCCGCGACAGCAGCGCGGCCCGGCCGAAAACCACAGGCACGGCCCGAACACGCACCCGGGCCGCACCCAGCACGCCGCGACACGCAGCCCGGGCCCCCCACAAAAAACGGCCCCGACAACGCAGCTCGGCCGAACCAAAAGCACTGCCGCACACTAGCCCGTCAGCACCACATCACTCCCTACACTCACCCTTCCCCCGTCCTAACCCAAATAACTTCCCTCTACACTCAGCTCCTTTCAGCCTTCCTCACCAGACCACTCCCTACACTCATTCCTTCCTCACCACATCACTTCCCGCGACACCACCCGGCGCCGGCCGAACCACAGCACTCCGGACACGCAGCGCGGACGAACCACACCAAAGGCCCCGACACGCACCGGCACCGGCCCACCACACCACGCCCCACACGCACCGGTCCCACCACACCAGCCCCCACTAGCCCGCCCACACATAAACTCCCTACAATCCCTGCCTCCCCACCACATCAGCCACACCAAGCGCCCCTTTCCGCACAGACCACCCCTACACGAAAGCCCGGCCGCACCACAGCACCCCGACTCAATCGGCCGCCCCCACCACACACGCCCACACCACCCCCCACCACACCACTTCCCTCTACATCATCTCCTTCCTCTTCCCACCACACCACTCCCTCACACTCAATCTCCTTCCCCAACACACACACCTCTACACTCAGTCCTTCCTCCCCACTTCACTTCCCCTACACTCAGCCCCTTTTCCTCACACATCATTTCCCCTCTACACTAAGGCTCCTTTTCCTCACCAACTTCCCTCTACAATTTTCAATTTCCAATTTAAGGGCTTTATGGCATGGGAACGTGTGTTAACATTGCCAAAGCAAGTGAAATACATCATAAACAAAAGTGAAATAAACAATAAATATTAACAGTAAACATTACACTCAGAAGTTCCAAAAGAATAAAGACATTTCAAATGTCCTATTATGTTATATACAGTGTTGTAACAATGTGCAAATAGTTAAAAGATACAAATGGGGAAATAAATCAACATAAATATGGGTTGTATTTACAATGGTGTTTGTTCTTCCACTGGTTGCCCTTTTCTTGTGGCAACAGGTCACAAATCTTGCAGCGTGATGGCACACTGTGGTTTTTCACCCAGTAGATAAGGGAGTTGTTATCAAAATTGGATTTGTTTTCAAATTCTTTGTGGATATCTGTAATCTGAGGGAAATATCTGTCTCTAATATGGTCATACATTTGGCAGGAGGTTAGGAAATGCAGCTCAGTTTCCACCTCATTTTGTGGGCAGTGTGCACATAGCCTGCTTCTTTTGAGAGCCAGGGCTGCCTACGGGGGCCCTTTTCTCAATAGCAAGGCTATGCTCACTGAGTCTGTACATAGTCAAAGCTTTCCTTAAATTTAGGTCAGTCACAGTGGTAGGTATTCTGCCATGTGTACTCTCTGTTTAGGGCCAAATAGCATTCTAGTTTGCTCTGTTTTTTTTATAGCAGCAGGGTCGGCTTCCTATTTGCCAATCTCACATACCAAAGTTGACGTGCTTGCAGTCTTTGGGGTTGATACCATTTTAACGATCATGGTTGGGTTTTAAAAGTGATCAGTGCAGAACACACACACACACAACAAAAAAAACCCCCTTTTAGTAAAATATTTTAAAGTTATTTTTACTAAAACGACATGTTGAGTACTACAGTATAAAAAATGGAAGAGGAAAATTTAAAAGAATGGGGAAAAAAAAAG
>LR778268.1:1579321-1622594 GCA_902810595.1 Coregonus sp. 'balchen' | reverse complement strand
GGAGCCTTATTTGACACTAAGAGAACAAGGAATGTGGTCGATGAAGACCATGACACACAATCACAGCCACTGCAGACATAATTACAATTTGTCCAATAACATGTTCATTGTGACCATTTGAATTGAACATTTCCCCAAGGACATACTGGACATGTAATGGAAAATAATACAGAGAATTTTGAGTTCTGATCGGTCTTCCCACGCAGTGATTCAGCTGAGGGAGATAGTTACTCGTCCCTGTCATAAACTACAATCTTATATGCTTTTCAAAAAGTTTCTATAAAGCTTCATATCAAGGTAAATAGGTTTAAAGTGTAATCAAAGCGCAGTATGGTAAGTAAATTGGCTGGAGGTAAATCAAGTAAAGCAAATGACAGTAGGTAGTGGTCCTCTGTAGCTCAGCTGGTAGAGCACGGCGCTTGGTCCTCTGTAGCTCAGCTGGTAGAGCACGGCGCTTGGAACGCCAGGGTAGTGGGTTCGATCCCTGGGACCACCCATATGTAAAATGTATGCGCACATGACTGTAAGTTGCTTTGGATAAAAGCGTCTGCTAAATGGCGTATAAAGGTAGGTTTGAAAGAGGACTGTACAGATTTGCCTGTCACATTCTTAAACACCGTTGTCTAAGGATTCTTTGGAACAACTCTAGAGCTGCGTGTTTATGGGAACAGCCCTGCCAGAGTCTGACGGGATGTATCAACTTTTATCTGTTGTGTTGCTGAAGGAATCCTATACTGCCTCTGGGTGTGTTGCTGTCCAGGCAGCATTAGTTACACTGGCTGGGATTAAATGTATTATTGGGCCGGACCAAATGCCCAGCCGGGGGGGGGGGGGGGTTTGCACTTCAAAGGCAACCTGAGAGGCTCATCCATCATGCTCCATACACAGAATTCCTCACCTTTATCCATTCACAAGTCTAGAATTGTTCTGTCCGGGAGCGGACACGACTGAACAGGGGGCGGACTGGCCATCACTTCTCTTTATAACTGCTGTCAGCCAGGGGATCCTTGTGTTACTCTGCCAGCTGGTCTGGTTAACACTTAACGCACACTCCGACTATAATGTCTTACTACAATGATTGAGAAAAGCATTCCCTGAATATTTTAATTGGAAATTATTTTATAAAATAAACGAAAGAAAATGGTGTATTCCATTACACTGTAGCTCAATGTAATCATTTTATTCAACCTTTAATTAGGCCTACCCAGGTGTCTCGTTGAGATAACATTGTTTGCTAGTGGTGTAGTGGATTACCTGTGCGTGTGGTCTGTGTTCTTATTGTTAAAGAGGTGTGGCAGAGGTGGTTTAGACAGACAAGGCTAATAGATAGTGATGGGATTATGTTTCTAGGTCACAGCCTGTCTGTCCTCTTCTCTAACGAGAAGATTCATCCCACTCAGTGGTCTGCCGCTATGATAATAACCCTAATAGTAACCTAATAACCCTAATAGTGGGTTAGGCCCATGTTCCCTAAATAGTGCTTTTGACCAGGTCAACATTTTGCCATTCACACCTCAAAGTTGAGGTGTCTGGTTTTACTACAAATTATTTAGGGGGAAAAATGGTGGTGGTTTTCTTCAAGACAAAATGGTGGTGGTTTTCTTCAAGACAAATGGTGGTGGTTTTCCTCAAGGCAAATGGTGGTGGTTTTCCTCAAGGCAAATGGTGGTGGTTTTCTTCAAGACAAATGGTGGTGGTTTTCCTCAAGGAAAATGGTGGTGGTTTTCCTCAAGACAAAATGGTGGTGGTTTTCCTCAAGGCAAATGGTGGTGATTTTCCTCAAAGCAAATGGTGGTGGTTTTCCTCAAGGCAAATGGTGGGGGTTTTCTTCAAGACAAAATGGTGGTGGTTTTCCTCAAGGCAAATGGTGGTGGTTTTCCTCAAGGAAAATGGTGGTGGTTTTCCTCAAGGCAAATGGTGGTGGTTTTCCTCAAGACAAAATGGTGGTGGTTTTCCTCAAGGCAAATGGTGGTGATTTTCCTCAAAGCAAATGGTGGTGGTTTTCCACAAGGAAAATGGTGGTGGTTTTCCTCAAGGCAAATGGTGGTGGTTTTCCTCAAGACAAAATGGTGGTGGTTTTCCTCAAGGCAAATGGTGGGGGTTTTCTTCAAGACAAAATGGTGGTGGTTTTCCTCAAGGCAAATGGTGGTGGTTTTCCTCAAGGCAAATGGTGGTGGTTTTCCTCAAGGCAAATGGTGGTGGTTTTCCTCAAGGAAAATGGTGGTGGTTTTCCTCAAGGCAAATGGTGGTGGTTTTCCTCAAGGTAAATGGTGGTGGTTTTCCTCAAGACAAATGGTGGTGGTTTTCTTCAAGACAAATGGTGGTGGTTTTCCTCAAGGCAAATGGTGGCGGTTTTCCTCAAGACAAAATGGTGGTGGTTTTCCTCAAGGCAAATGGTGGTGATTTTCCTCAAAGCAAATGGTGGTGGTTTTCCTCAAGGCAAATGGTGGGTTTTTTCTTCAAGACAAATAGGTGGTGGTTTTCCTCAAGGCAAATGGTGGTGGTTTTCCTCAAGGAAAATGGTGGTGGTTTTCATCAAGGCAAATGGTGGTGGTTTTCATCAAGGCAAATGGTGGTGGTTTTCCTCAAGACAAAATGGTGGTGGTTTTCCTCAAGGCAAATGGTGTGGTTTCCCTCAAAGCAAATGGTGGTGGTTTTCTCAAAGCAAATGGTGGTGTTTTTCCTCAAGGCAAATGGTGGTGGTTTTCTTCAAGACAAAATGGTGGTGGTTTTCCTCAAGGCAAATGGTGGTGGTTTTCCTCAAGACAAAATGGTGGTGGTTTTCCTCAAGGCAAATGGTGTGGTTTTCCTCAAAGCAAATGGTGGTGGTTTTCCTCAAGGCAAATGGTGGTGGTTTTCCTCAAGACAAATGGTGGTGGTTTTCCTCAAGGCAAATGGTGTGGGTTTTCCTCAAAGCAAATGGTGGTGGTTTTCCTCAAGGCAAATGGTGGTGGTTTTCTTCAAGACAAAATGGTGGTGGGTTTTCCTCAAGGCAAATGGTGGTGGTTTTCTCAGGCAATGGTGGTGGTTTTCCTCAAAGCAAATGGTGGTGGTTTTCTTCATGACAAAATGGTGGTGGTTTTCCTCAAGGCAAATGGTGGTGGTTTTCCTCAAGGCAAATGGTGGTGGTTTTCCTCAAGGCAAATGGTGGTGGTTTTCCTCAAGACAAAATGGTGGTGGTTTTCCTCAAGGCAAATGGTGTGGTTTTCCTCAAAGCAAATGGTGGTGGTTTTCCTCAAGGCAAATGGTGGTGGTTTTCTTCAAGACAAAATGGTGGTGGTTTTCCTCAAGGCAAATGGTGGTGGTTTTCCTCAAGGCAAATGGTGGTGGTTTTCCTCAAGACAAAATGGTGGTGGTTTTTCCTTTAGGCAAATGGTGGTGGTTTTCCTCAAGGCAAATGGTGGGTGGTTTTCCTCAAGGAAAATGGTGGTGGTTTTCCTCAAGGCAAATGGTGGTGGTTTTTCCTCAAGACAAAATGGTGGTGGTTTTCCTCAAGGCAAATGGTGGTGATTTTCCTCAAAGCAAATGGTGGTGGTTTTTCCTCAAGGCAAATGGTGGGGGTTTTCTTCAAGACAAAATGGTGGTGGTTTTCCTCAAAGCAAATGGTGGTGGTTTTCCTCAAGGCAAAAT
The DNA here is from genome assembly GCA_902810595.1 of Coregonus sp. 'balchen'. Lineage (NCBI taxonomy): Eukaryota > Metazoa > Chordata > Actinopteri > Salmoniformes > Salmonidae > Coregonus > Coregonus sp. 'balchen'. The sequence continues at coordinate 1,618,964 of LR778268.1, read as the reverse complement.
GGTGGTGGTTTTCCTCAAGGAAATGGTGGTGGTTTTCCTCAAGGCAAATGGTGGTGGTTTTCCTCAAGGTAAATGGTGGTGGTTTTCCTCAAGACAAATGGTGGTAGTTTTCTTCAAGACAAATGGTGGTGGTTTTCCTCAAGGCAAATGGTGGCGGTTTTCCTCAAGACAAAATGGTGGTGGTTTTCCTCAAGGCAAATGGTGGTGATTTTCCTCAAAGCAAATGGTGGTGGTTTTCCTCAAGGCAAATGGTGGGGTTTTTCTTCAAGACAAAATGGTGGTGGTTTTCCTCAAGGCAATGGTGGTGATTTTCCTCAAAGCAAATGGTGGTGGTTTTCCTCAAGGCAAATGGTGGTGGTTTTCCTCAAGGCAAATGGTGGTGGTTTTCCTCAAGGCAAATGGTGGTGGTTTTCCTCAAGGCAAATGGTGGTGGTTTTCCTCAAGACAAAATGGTGGTGGTTTTCCTCAAGGCAAATGGTGTGGTTTTCCTCAAAGCAAATGGTGGTGGTTTTCCTCAAGGCAAATGGTGGTGGTTTTCTTCAAGACAAAATGGTGGTGGTTTTCCTCAAGGCAAATGGTGGTGGTTTTCCTCAAGGCAAATGGTGGTGGTTTTCCTCAAGACAAAATGGTGGTGGTTTTCCTCAAGGCAAATGGTGGTGGTTTTCCTCAAGACAAAATGGTGGTGGTTTTCCTTTAGGCAAATGGTGGTGGTTTTCCTCAAGACAAAATGGTGGTGGTTTTCTTCAAGACAAATGGTGGTGGTTTTCTTCAAGACAAATGGTGGTGGTTTTCCTCAAGGCAAATGGTTGTGGTTTTCTTGAAGACAAATGGTGGTGGTTTTCCTCAAGACAAATGGTGGTGGTTTTCCTCAAGGCAAATGGTGGTGGTTTTCCTCAAGGCAAATGGTGGTGGTTTTCCTCAAGACAAATGGTGGTGGTTTTCCTCAAGGCAAATGGTGGTGGTTTTCCTCAAGGCAAATGGTGGTGGTTTTCCTCAAGGCAAATGGTGGTGATTTTCCTCAAAGCAAATGGTGGTGGTTTTCCTCAAGGCAAATGGTGGTGGTTTTCTTCAAGACAAAATGGTGGTGGTTTTCCTCAAGGCAAATGGTGGTGGTTTTCCTCAAGGCAAATGGTGGTGGGTTTCCTCAAAGCAAATGGTGGTGGTTTTCCTCAAGGCAAATGGTGGTGGTTTTCCTCAAGGCAAATGGTGGTGGTTTTCCTCAAGGCAAATGGTGGTGGTTTTCCTCAAGGCAAATGGTGGTGGTTTTCCTCAAGACAAAATGGTGGTGGTTTTCTTCATGACAAAATGGTGGTGGTTTTCCTCAAGGCAAATGGTGGTGGTTTTCCTCAAGGCAAATGGTGGTGGTTTTCCTCAAGGCAAATGGTGGTGGTTTTCCTCAAGACAAAATGGTGGTGGTTTTCCTCAAGGCAAATGGTGTGGTTTTCCTCAAAGCAAATGGTGGTGGTTTTCCTCAAGGCAAATGGTGGTGGTTTTCTTCAAGACAAAATGGTGGTGGTTTTCCTCAAGGCAAATGGTGGTGGTTTTCCTCAAGGCAAATGGTGGTGGTTTTCCTCAAGACAAAATGGTGGTGGTTTTCCTTTAGGCAAATGGTGGTGGTTTTCCTCAAGGCAAATGGTGGTGGTTTTCCTCAAGGAAAATGGTGGTGGTTTTCCTCAAGGCAAATGGTGGTGGTTTTCCTCAAGACAAAATGGTGGTGGTTTTCCTCAAGGCAAATGGTGGTGATTTTCCTCAAAGCAAATGGTGGTGGTTTTCCTCAAGGCAAATGGTGGGGGTTTTCTTCAAGACAAAATGGTGGTGGTTTTCCTCAAAGCAAATGGTGGTGGTTTTCCTCAAGGCAAATGGTGGTGGTTTTCCTCAAGGAAAATGGTGGTGGTTTTCCTCAAGGCAAATGGTGGTGGTTTTCCTCAAGGTAAATGGTGGTGGTTTTCCTCAAGACAAATGGTGGTAGTTTTCTTCAAGACAAATGGTGGTGGTTTTCCTCAAGGCAAATGGTGGCGGTTTTCCTCAAGACAAAATGGTGGTGGTTTTCCTCAAGGCAAATGGTGGTGATTTTCCTCAAAGCAAATGGTGGTGGTTTTCCTCAAGGCAAATGGTGGGGTTTTTCTTCAAGACAAAATGGTGGTGGTTTTCCTCAAGGCAAATGGTGGTGATTTTCCTCAAAGCAAATGGTGGTGGTTTTCCTCAAGGCAAATGGTGGTGGTTTTCCTCAAGGCAAATGGTGGTGGTTTTCCTCAAGGCAAATGGTGGTGGTTTTCCTCAAGGCAAATGGTGGTGGTTTTCCTCAAGACAAAATGGTGGTGGTTTTCCTCAAGGCAAATGGTGTGGTTTTCCTCAAAGCAAATGGTGGTGGTTTTCCTCAAGGCAAATGGTGGTGGTTTTCTTCAAGACAAAATGGTGGTGGTTTTCCTCAAGGCAAATGGTGGTGGTTTTCCTCAAGGCAAATGGTGGTGGTTTTCCTCAAGACAAAATGGTGGTGGTTTTCCTCAAGGCAAATGGTGGTGGTTTTCCTCAAGACAAAATGGTGGTGGTTTTCCTTTAGGCAAATGGTGGTGGTTTTCCCTCAAGACAAAATGGTGGTGGTTTTCTTCAAGACAAATGGTGGTGGTTTTCTTCAAGACAAATGGTGGTGGTTTTCCTCAAGGCAAATGGTTGTGGTTTTCTTGAAGACAAATGGTGGTGGTTTTCCTCAAGACAAATGGTGGTGGTTTTCCTCAAGGCAAATGGTGGTGGTTTTCCTCAAGGCAAATGGTGGTGGTTTTCCTCAAGACAAATGGTGGTGGTTTTCCTCAAGGCAAATGGTGGTGGTTTTCCTCAAGGCAAATGGTGGTGGTTTTCCTCAAGGCAAATGGTGGTGATTTTCCTCAAAGCAAATGGTGGTGGTTTTCCTCAAGGCAAATGGTGGTGGTTTTCTTCAAGACAAAATGGTGGTGGTTTTCCTCAAGGCAAATGGTGGTGGTTTTCCTCAAGGCAAATGGTGGTGGGTTTCCTCAAAGCAAATGGTGGTGGTTTTCCTCAAGGCAAATGGTGGTGGTTTTCCTCAAGGCAAATGGTGGTGGTTTTCCTCAAGGCAAATGGTGGTGGTTTTCCTCAAGGCAAATGGTGGTGGTTTTCCTCAAGACAAAATGGTGGTGGTTTTCCTCAAGGCAAATGGTGTGGTTTTCCTCAAAGCAAATGGTGGTGGTTTTCCTCAAGGCAAATGGTGGTGGTTTTCTTCAAGACAAAATGGTGGTGGTTTTCCTCAAGGCAAATGGTGGTGGTTTTCCTCAAGGCAAATGGTGGTGGTTTTCCTCAAGACAAAATGGTGGTGGTTTTCCTTTAGGCAAATGGTGGTGGTTTTCCTCAAGACAAAATGGTGGTGGTTTTCTTCAAGACAAATGGTGGTGGTTTTCTTCAAGACAAATGGTGGTGGTTTTCTTCAAGGCAAATGGTTGTGGTTTTCTTTAAGACAAATGGTGGTGGTTTTCCTCAAGACAAATGGTGGTGGTTTTCCTCAATGCAAATGGTGGTGGTTTTCCTCAAGGCAAATGGTGGTGGTTTTTCTCAAGGAAAATGGTGGTGGTTTTCCTCAAGGCAAATGGTGGTGGTTTTCCTCAAGACAAATGGTGGTGGTTTTCCTCAAGACAAGACAAATTGTGGTGGTTTTCCTCAAGACAAATGGTTGTGGTTTTCCTCAAGGCAAATGTAGATTATGCTATATTTGACTGTATTTAAACCAGGTGACTTTATGAAGATGGATACATGTGACATTCTCTTAGGTGGATGATTTTACATCATTTTTTCCCCACTGTCACACCCTGGCTCTGGGACTCTATATGTTGAGCCAGGGTGTGTTCATTCTATGTGTTCTGTTTCTTTGTTTGGGTGTTCTAGGTTGTCTGTTTCTATGTTTGCCTGTGTGACTCCCAATCAGAGGCAACGAGTGTCAGCTGTCGGCTGGTTGTCTCTGATTGGGAGCCATATTTAAACTGTATGTGTTCCCTTGGGTGTGTTATTGATTTTTGTCATTCGTGTATAGGGCGTGATTCCTGTATTTCGCTCGGTTGAGCTTCCCTCCACTGTTGGAGTATTGACGCACCTGTTTGTGCGCTTTTGTTTTGTTCGCCTTCGTGCGTATTTCGCCTTCGGGCAAGAGTTGACCTATTGCCGTGTTTGGCGATCACTAAAGTCTGTTGGACTATCCGTCTGTGTCCTGCGTTTGATTCCACCACTGCACCCACCTACAGCACGCGCTGACAGAAAAACCCACCGTAAAAGGACCAAGCAGCGTGTCCAGGAGCAGGCAGACTGGACATGGGAGGAAGCGCCAGGAAAGGAGATGGAGAGGCTGGCGATGGCCCAGGTGGGCAAAGTGTGGTCCTGGGAGGACATGCTCGGGGGCAAGGGACCTTGGGGTAGGATTAAGGCCCTGGCGAGAGAGGAGCAGCGGCGTCAGCAGTGCCATCGTCGGACGGACGAGAGGCACCCCCAATAATTTTTTAGGGGGGGGCACACGGCATGGGCGACTGGGCAGCAGGAGGCTGCCACAGGGCGAAATAGGAGACGAGGAGAGAAGGCCACCGGGTTACGGGAGCCATTGGCGAGAGGAGGGAAGGAAGTTGTAGAGGCACGGCGAGAGGTACTGAGGTGTATTGCCAGTCCGGTCCGGCCCGTTCCTGATCCCCGTTTAAGGCCAGTGGTGTGTGTTCCCAGTACGGTCCGGCCTGTTCCTGCTCCACGCACCAAGCCTACGGTGTGCGTCGCCAGCCCAGCCCGGCCTGTCCCTGCTCCACGCACCAAGCCTACGGTGTGCGTCGCCAGCCCAGTCCGGCCTGTCCCTGCTCCACGCACCAAGCCTACGGTGTGCGTCGCCAGCCCAGTCCGGCCTGTCCCTGCTCCACGCACCAAGCCTACGGTGTGCGTCGCCAGCCCAGCCCGGCCTGTCCCTGCTCCACGCACCAAGCCTACGGTGTGCGTCGCCAGCCCTGCCGTCGCCAGCCCTGCCCGGCCTGTTCCTGCTCCACGCACCAAGCCTACGGTGTGCGTCGCCAGCCCTGCCCGGCCTGTCCCTGCTCCACGCACCAAGCCTACGGTGTGCGTCGACAGCCCAGCCCGGCCTGTTCCTGCTCCACGCACCAAGCCTACGGTGTGCGTCGCCAGCCCAGCCCGGCCTGTTCCTGCTCCACGCACCAAGCCTACGGTGTGCGTCGCCAGCCCAGCCCGGCCTGTCCCTGCTCCACGCACCAAGCCTACGGTGTGCGTCGTCAGCCCAGCCCGGCCTGTCCCTGCTCCACGCACCAAGCCTACGGGGTGCGTCGCCAGCCCGGCCCGGCCTGTCCCTGCTCCACGCACCAAGTCTACGGTGCGCGTCGCCAGCCCGGTCCGGCCTGTTCCTGCCACTCGCACCAAGTCTACGGTGCGCGTCGCCAGCCCGGCCCGGCTCGTTCCTGCCACTCGCACCAAGCCAGGGGTGCGAGTCGTCAGTCCGGCACAACCCGTGCCTGGGTCATCGGTGCCAGATCAGGTACCGCTTTATTGCTCCCCAACGGAGCTGAAGCTAGCCGCTCCTGCTACGTCCAGGTCAGCTCCAGCCAGCGGAGCCAGACTGGACCAGGGGCGCTATGGGGGGTTCATTGGAGGGTGGTGGTCAAGGCCGGAGGCAGAACCGCCGCCGAGGAGGTATGCCCGCCCAGCCCTCCCCTGTTTTGCTTTAGTTGAGGCGCGGTCGCAGTCCGCGCCTTTAGGGGGGGGGTACTGTCACACCCTGGCTCTGGGACTCTATATGTTGAGCCAGGGTGTGTTCATTCTATGTGTTCTGTTTCTTTGTTTGGGTGTTCTAGGTTGTCTGTTTCTATGTTTGCCTGTGTGACTCCCAATCAGAGGCAACGAGTGTCAGCTGTCGGCTGGTTGTTTCTGATTGGGAGCCATATTTAAACTGTATGTGTTCCCTTGGGTGTTGTGGGTTTTTGTTCCGTGTCGGTAGTTGTTTACCGTGGACTTCACGAGTCGTGTTTTGATAACTTTAACTAATTAAAGTCATGTTTGTTTCACACGCTGCGCCTTGGTCTACTCACTCATACGACGATCGTGACACCCACATTTTATTTATTTATACTCTTTCTTATCACTTCAATTCATTAAATGCATTTGTATTAAAAGAAGAAAAAATATATTGGGTTCAATTATCTTTTTTCATTTTACAATACCAGATCATCAGAACAGGGAACTCAGTTTGTATTGTCTCCGTTTCCATAGCTCCAACCAATTGGGTTGTGTTTAAGGATTGCTATGATCCCCTGTGTCATAGCAACTTATATGTGATCAATTCCTGCAAAGAAGTCATCGGCAGAGTTACGATATCCTGTCCACTGTGTCAATGAGATTGATTTAATGTATCCACACAGCAGCCTTAATCCTTTGCTGTTTATACCACAAATTGATGCGAGTAGAAATTGGTTTCACAAAGAGTGTAATTGTTGTTGTCCTTGGCTCATTCTTGTTATTTATTTTATCCTTATTTTACCAGGGCTGGGCGCCTGTGAGCTGACTTCGGTCGTCAGTCGGACGGTGTTTTCTCCGACACATTGGTGCGGCTAACTTCCGGGTCAAGCGAGCGGTGTGATAAGAAGTAGGAGGCCAGGCGGGTCATGCTTCGGAGGACGCATAACTCGACCTTCGCCTCTCCGGAGCCCATTGGGGAGTTGCAGCGATGAGCCAAGGTCGTAATTCGGGAGAAAATGGGGTAAAAAAAAAGATGCTTGTGGCCATACCATAGCTAAGCAGGGTTGGGCCTGGTTAGTATTCGCCTGGGAATACCAGGTGCTGTAAACTAAAACATTAATGGATAAAGGGTAGTTGTTGTCCTAATTTGACCAAAGATTTAATGAAAGCTCTGCATCCAAAGGGTTCTCTGATTTATAACATTGGGGAAAAAATACTTTGAACTATTTAAGGGCTCAATTAAATCAAACCGCACTGTATTCACAGTGTATTCACAGTGTATTCACGCAGTAGCTCTATTTCCCTTGGTCAAATGAAGTCACAGACTGGTCTTGGGTTCAAGGAAAACGCTATGTCTGGCGCAAACCCAACACCTCTCATCACCCCGAGAACACCATCCCCACAGTGAAGCATGGTGGTGGCAGCATCATGTTGTGGGGATGTTTTTCATCGGCAGGGACTGGGAAACTGGTCAGAATCGAAGGAATGATGGATGGCGCTAAATACAGGGAAATTCTTGAGGGAAACGTGTTTCAGTCGTCCAGAGATTTGAGACTAGGACGGAGGTTCACCTTCCAGCAGGACAATGACCCTAAGCATACTGCTAAAGCAACACTTGAGTGGTTTAAGGGGAAACATTTAAATGTCTTGGAATGGCCTAGTCAAAGCCCAGACCTCAATCCAATTGAGAATCTGTGGTATGACTTAAAGATTGCTGTACACCAGCGGAACCCATCCAACTTGAAGGAGCTGGAGCAGTTTTGCCTTGAAGAATGGACAAAAATCCCAGTGGCTAGATGTGCCAAGCTTATAGAGACATACCCCAAGAGACTTGCAGCTGTAATTGCTGCAAAAGGTGGCTCTACAAAGTATTGACTTTTGGGGGGGGGGTTGACAGAACAACATGATAAGACATGCTGGGTTATAAGCACCGATCAGAGTAGAAGTTTTCATTGATCATGTGTACTGGCAAATTGGTTCACTACTGACAGACAGACAGGCTTACCATGCATTCAAACAGATGCAGAGCTAACACCAGGCATAGTAACACAGTTGTTCTTTCGTGATGTGCTTTGTTGGTCCAGCACATGAATACACACAACATTTTCTCATGTCATGGTTAATGTAAATTGGTTCCAGACACATCTGAGTCAATGTAATTTCAAGCCCCCTGTTGAGTTTTTTTTTGTGGGGCATGACATTGGAATCTGTTTCAGAAGGCACAGTTTATTCCAGTTCAGATAATTATGAAGCGCTGTGCATATTGCCGGTATAAAGTGCAGTTTGCTACAGAGACAGTAGACAGTTACTCGGGTAGTACCAGTTTGCTACAGAGACAGTAGACAGTAACTCGGGTAGTACCAGTTTAAAGCAGGGCTGATTTTTAGTCATCTGTGCGACTTCGAGGTGAAACTATGACTAATCAAGGGACCTAGCATTGGGAATCTAAGAGCAGAGCTACTGTTTATTTCTTAACTTGTAAAAAATGTTTGATTGTTCGTCATTGTTTGTGTTTATTTTATAGAGTGTTTCATACTTTTTATAAGTTTATTATCGTTTTTTTTTTTATATGGAACTTTGCAATGTACTGTGAAACTGCTTGAGGTGTTAAAACCAGCCTTTTTAGCTTGGCCTTTAATCAGTGACACCTTTGTGTTTTATCTTTGATAACAATTCATCTATTTTATTGCCATGCTTGTAATGTTTTAAGTGTGTTGCTATTTTAAATGCACATCAAATAAAGTTTGAATTGAAGTTTGATTTGATATTGAATCTTAAATTGCAGACATGACAAGTCGTATGAATATAGACCCCATTAACTTTATAGTCCATCCTTATTAAGATTTTTTTTTTTTTTTTTAATGTATGAACTAGGTCATAGGCCTACTAAATAATTGCTTGAAGTAGAGTGTCTACTGAGCTGAGGACACTAGACAGGGGGTAAAGATCCAGAACCTTCCAGAGCCGACTAATCAAGACTGGTCAAGCTGTTTTTATCATGACTTCTCAATACTGAGCTTCTACTTCTTATCATTAAAAGTATTCTGACTTACATGTACACACTGGGAGACAGGCCATTTAACACAGGGAGCGATACAGCGTGATTGACATTTAAAGGCAATGTTCCCAAATTAGATTGAATAGAGCCTTAAGTTATAACTTGTATGTAACAATACTGACAATACTCAATAATTCAATTGATCCTGTGTTTTTAGCACCAAAAAATATAAAATATCGAATTGTTTGAGCACCTACCTGGCCTGGTGTCCAGTGACCAGACAGAAATTAAATGTGTGTGTGTGTCTGGTGATGATCGCCTGGCTACTACTAACATGCTGAAAGGCAACGACACAGATTGTGGCTTAGACCACGATGAGAGGAGAGGAGAGTGAGAAGGAGGAGAGGAGAGAAGAGAGGAGAGGGATGAGGAAGATGGAAGAGGAGACGGGAGAAGAGGAGAGGAGAGAGAGGAGAGAGGAAGAGAGGAAGAGGAGAGAGAGGAGAGGGAGGGAGGGGAGGAGAGGAGAGGAAGGAGAGAGAGGAGAGGAGAGGAGAGGAGAGGGAGAGGAGGAGAGGAGGAGAAGAGGAGGAGAGGAGGAGAGGAGAGGAGAGGAGAGGAGAGGAGGAGAGAGGAGAGGAGGAGAGGAGAGGGAGAGGAGGAGGGAGAGGAGAGGAGAGGAGAGGAGAGGAGAGGAGAGGAGAGGAGAGGAGAGGAGAGGAGAGGAGAGGAGAGGAGAGGAGAGGAGGGGAGAGGAGAGGGAGAGAGAGAGAGAGAGAGGAGGGGGGTCGAGAGGGAGGGGTCTGTGTATTCATAATCTTCTTTAGCAAAAACACTGAATCTTTGAAGTGAGATTGGTCATAATATCCTAATAAGAATTGTTGTAAACGAACCCTGCATTCACGTGAACTTTCATAACACCTTGGCTCATTGTCAATTAATGTCTTTGAACAATTTTCCACAATTCAATGGAGTAATGTTTAATTACTTGATTTACATAATATAGGTTGTCACACTTCTGAGAGTTAAAATTATGTAATGCAATAGGATAATATTTAATTTCTCTCTATTATTATTTTTTTTACCTGTTTGAGTGAGATCATGTAACATAAATATGTATGTATTTTTTTGTGCTGAATCCGTAACCCATAGTTCATGACAAATCTGTGACAATCTTTAAGACTAGGCTATATTACAGTATTCACAATTAAAATAATGATCTGAAGTACACTACCGGTCAGCAAAGGAAAAGCAGCCAACAAGTGCTCAGTATATGTGGGAACTCCTTCAAGCCTGTTGGAAAAGCATTCCAGGTGAAGCTGGTTGAGAGAATGCCAAGAGTGTGCAAAACTGTCATCAAGGCAAAGGGTGGCTTCTTTGAAGAATCTAAAATCTAAAATATATTTTGATTTGTTTAACGCTTTTTGGTTACTACATGATTCCATATGTGTTATTTCATAGTTTTGATGTCTTCACTATTATTCTACAATGTAGAAAACAGTAAAAATAAAGAAAACCCTGGAATGAGTAGGTGTTGTAAAACTTTTGACTGGTACTGTATGGGAACACCCATCAGATGTATCTAATGAAATCCATAAAGCTTGAGGGTGACATATTTAAATGAGTTCTTCAATGTTGCTCAGGGGTTTCGCCTTGCAAGGTCCGAGCAAGGACACCCCCACACCAACTAAAAAATAAATAAATTATATACAGTGGGGAGAACAAGTATTTGATACACTGCCGATTTTGCAGGTTTTCCTACTTACAAAGCATGTAGAGGTCTGTAATTTTTATCATAGGTACACTTCAACTGTGAGAGACGGAATCTAAAACAAAAATCCAGAAAATCACATTGTATGATTTTTAAGTAATTAATTTGCATTTTATTGCATGACATAAGTATTTGATCACCTACCAACCAGTAAGAATTCCGGCTCTCACAGACCTGTTAGTTTTTGTTTAAGAAGCCCTCCTGTTCTCCACTCATTACCTGTATTAACTGCACCTGTTTGAACTCGTTACCTGTATAAAAGACACCTGTCCACACACTCAATCAAACAGACTCCAACCTCTCCACAATGGCCAAGACCAGAGAGCTGTGTAAGGACATCAGGGATAAAATTGTAGACATGCACAAGGCTGGGATGGGCCACAGGACAATAGGCAAGCAGCTTGGTGAGAAGGCAACAACTGTTGGCCCAATTATTAGAAAATGGAAGAAGTTCAAGATGACTGTCAATCACCCTCGGTCTGGGGCTCCATCCAAGATCTCACCTTGTGGGGCATCAATGATCATGAGGAAGGTGAGGGATCAGCCCAGAACTACACGGCAGGACCTGGTCAATGACCTGAAGAGAGCTGGGACCACAGTCTCAAAGAAAATTCTTTTCTGCAAAGGGGACAGGATGACTGCACCGTATTGAGGGGAGGATGGATAGGGCCATGTATCGCGAGATCTTGGCCAACAACCTCCTTCCCTCAGTAAGAGCATTGAAGATGGGTCGTGGCTGGGTCTTCCAGCATGACAACGACCCGAAACACACAGCCAGGGCAACTAAGGAGTGGCTCCGTAAGAAGCATCTCAAGGTCCTGGAGTGGCCTAGCCAGTCTTCAGACCTGAACCCAATAGAAAATCTTTGGAGGGAGCTGAAAGTCCGTATTGCCCAGCGACAGCCCCGAAACCTGAAGGATCTGGAGAAGGTCTGTATGGAGGAGTGGGCCTAAATCCCTGCTGCAGTGTGTGCAAACCTGGTCAAGACCTACAGGAAACGTATGATCTCTATAATTGCAAACAAAGGTTTCTGTACCAAATATTAAGTTCTGCTTTTCTGATGTATCAAATACTTATGTAATGCAATAAAATGCAAATGAATTACTTAAAAATCCTACAATGTGATTTTCTGGATTTTTGTTTTAGATTCCGTCTCTCACAGTTGAAGTGTACCTATGATAAAAATTACAGACCTCTACATGCTTTGTACGCATTCTGTCTCCTAGAGATGAACGTACTTTGGTGCGAAAAGTGCAAATAAATCCCAGAACAACAGCAAAGGACCTTGTGAAGATGCTGGAGGAAACAGGTACAGAAGTATCTATATCCACAGTAAAACGAGTCCTATATCGACATAACCTGAAAGGCCGCTCAGCAAGGAAGAAGCCACTGCTCCAAAACCACCATAAAAAAGCCAGACTACGGTTTGTAACTGCACATGGGGACAAAGATCATACTTTTTGGAGAAATGTCGTCTGGTCTGATGAAACAAAAATAGAACTGTTTGGCCATAATGACCATCGTTATGTTTGGAGGAAAAAGGGGGTGCTTGCAAGCCGAAGTACACCATCCCAACCGTGAAGCACGGAGGTGGCAGCATCATGCTGTGGGGGTGCTTTGCTGCAGGAGGGACTGGTGCACTTCACAAAATAGATGGCATCATGAGGAAGGAAAATTACGTAGATATATAGAAGCAACATCTCAAGACATCAGTCAGGAAGTTAAAGCTTGGTCACAAATGGGTCTTCCAAGTGGACAATGACCCCAAGCATACTTCCATAGTTGTGGCAAAATGGCTTAAGGACAACGAAGTCAAGGTATTGGAGCGGCCATCACAAAGCCCTGACCTCAATCCTATAGAAAATATGTGAGCAGAACTGAATAACAACTGTAGCAGTGAAGAAAATAAATGTCCATTGGGGTGGAGGCAGAGTAGAAACTGTTGAGGGGTGAACACAGAAAAGCATCATTAGCACAATAACACGATGTTCAGAAAGACACTAATAATAAGATTGCTTCATACACTACATGACCAAAAGTATGTGGACACCTGCTCGTCGAACATCTCATTCCAAAATGATGGGCATTAATATTGAGTTGGTCCCCCCTTTGCTGCTATAACAGCCTCCACTCCTCTGGGAAGTCTTTCCACTAGATGTTGGGACATTGCTGCGAGGACTTGCTTCCATTCAGCCACAAGAGCATTAGTGAGGTTGGGCACTGATGTTGGGCGATTAGGCCTGGCTCGCAGTCGGCGATCCAATTCATCCCAAAGGTGTTCGATGGGGTTAAGGTCAGGACTCTGTGCAGGCCAGTCAAGTTCTTCCACACCGATCTTGACAAACCATTTCTGTATGGACCTCACTTTGTGCACGGGGGCATTGTCATGATGAAAACGGAAAGGGCCTTCCCCAAACTGTTGCCACAAAGTTGGAAGCACAGAATCGACTAGAATGTCATTGTATGCTGTAGCGTTAACATTCCCCTTCACTGGAACTAAGGGGCCTAGCCTGAACCATGAAAAACAGCCCCAGACCATTATTCTTCCTCCACCAAACTTTACAGTTGGCACTATGCATTGGGGCAGGTAGCGTTCTCCTGGCATCTGCCAAACCCAGATTTCAAAACTTTTAAAACCATGACTAGACAGAGACTGTCAACGAATACAGCAAATAGCTGCTGTTTTTATGAGTGAGTTCCAGTTTAAGTTCTTACTCAGCACTGTCAACACTTTGTATTCAACACTTAGACTATATATGCCATAAAATGCACGTTCTTCCTACTTCCTACTTCCACTCGCGCTACAACAAACACTGCAGCAGTAATGCATTGTTATTATTAGCGGCTTGGGGCTTTTTTTAATATCGAGGAATATTTCACTTTCTCTGTTCATAGGAGTAACAATATGAATTTGTGCATGAGGCAGAAGTAATGGGGTGCGACTTGAGATTCACCATAAGCTGGAAGACGGTGTCCCCTTTTCTCAGTGGAGGGAAGGAGGGACGGAGAGTCGGGTGCGAGGCAGCCTCACCGCTGCTTCTTCCCTCCACTCAGACTGACCATCAGATGCAGTGTAATCATATACCAATATATATATATTTTTTATATAATTTCAAAATGGTCTGAGAACAACAACATTAGCAGGACAATTCAAGCTTAGACAATATGCAGTGATAATGTATTGGACCTATAGCCTACTTGTCACGATCGTCTGATGAATGAACGGACCAAAGCGCAGCGCGTTGAGTGAACATGATAACTTTAATAGAGTAAAGCACGTAAATACAAAACAAACGACGATTCGTGAAGTCCTCTGCTAAACTGACAGAAACGGAACAATAACCCACAAACCCCACAGGAAAACATACAGAAATAAATATGGCTCCCAATCAGAGATAACGAGCCGACAGCTGACACTCGTTACCTCCGATTGGGAGTCATTGACCAAACCTAGAAATACAACACTTCGACACCCAACATAGAACAAAACCACATAGACTGCACACACCCTGGCTCAACATAATGAGTCCCAGCACCAGGGTGTGACAGTACCCCCCCCCTAAAGGCGCGGACTGCGACCGCGCCTCAAAACCCCCAAACAGGGGAGGGCTGGGCGGGCATACCTCCTCGGTGGCGGTTCTGGCTCCGGCCTAGACCACCACCCCACCATAGTCACTACCCGCTTACGTAGGTTCCTCCAAATGACCCCCACCGGTTTAAGGGGCAGCACCGGACTAAGAGGCAGCACCGGACTAAGGGGCAGCACCGGACTAAGGGGCAGCACCGGACTAAGGGGCAGCACCGGACTAAGGGGCAGCACCGGACTAAGGGGCAGCACCAGACTAAGGGGCAGCACCAGACTAAGGGGCAGCACCAGGATAAGGGGCAGCACCTGACTCAATGGCGGATCCTGGCTGGCCGGCTCTGGCGGATCCTGGCTGGACGGCTCTGGCGGATCCTGGCTGAACGGCTCATGGCTGACTGAAGGATCTGGCTGCTCATGGCTGGCTGACGGATCTGGCTGCTCATGGCTGGCTGACGGATCTGGCTGATCCGGTCTGGCCGAAGGCTCTGGCTGATCCTGTCTGGCGGAAGGCTCTGGCTGATCCGGTCTGGCGGAAGGCTCTGGCTGATCCGGTCTGGCGGAAGGCTCTGGCTGATCCTGTCTGACCGAAGGCTCTGGCTGATCCTGTCTGGCGGAAGGCTCTGGCTGATCCGGTCTGGCGGAAGGCTCTGGCTGATCCGGTCTGGCGGAAGGCTCTGGCTGATCCGGTCTGGCGGAAGGCTCTGGCTGATCCTGTCTGGCGGAAGGCTCTGGCTGATCCTGTCTGGCGGAAGGCTCTGGCTGATCCGGTCTGGCGGAAGGCTCTGGCTGATCCTGTCTGGCGGAAGGCTCTGGCTGATCCTGTCTGGCGGAGAGCTCTAGCGGCTCCGGTCTGGCGGACGGCTCTGAAGGCTCATGGCAGACGGGCGGCTTTGCAGGCTCAGTACAGACGGGCAGTTCAGACGGCGTTGGGCAGACGGACAGTTCAGACGGCGTTGGGCAGACGGGCAGTTCAGGCGCCGTTGGGCAGACGGGCAGTTCAGACGGCGTTGGGCAGACGGACAGTTCAGGCGCCGTTGGGCAGACGGGCCGTTCAGACGGCGTTGGGCAGACGGACAGTTCAGGCCCCGTTGGGCAGACGGCCGACTCTGGCCGTCTGAGGCGCATCGTAGGCCTGGTGCGTGGTGCCGGAACAGGAGGGTACCGGGCTGAGGACACGCATCTCAGGGCTAGTGCGGGAAGCAACAACAGGACGCACAGGACTCTGGGGACACACAGGAGGCTTGGTGCGTGGTGTATGCACTGGTGGTAAAGGGCTGGAGACACGCACCATCGAGCCAGTGCGTGGAGGAGACACAGGGCTCTGAAGACGCACAGGAAACCTGGTGCGTGGTGTAGGTACTGGTGGTACTGGGCTGGAGCGAGGAGGTGGCGCCGGAAATACCGGACCGTGCAGGCGTACTGGCTCCCTTGAGCACTGAGCCTGCCCAACCTTACCTGGGTTGATGCTCCCCGTCGCCCGACCAGTACGGGGAGGTGGAATAACCCGCACCGGCCTATGTGGGCGAACCGGGAACACCATGCGTAAGGCTGGTGCCATGTACGCCGGCCCGAGGAGACGCACTGGTGACCTGCTGCGTGGGACCGGCTTCATGACATCCGGCTCAACACTCAATCTGGCCCGGCCGATACGTGGAGCTGGACTGTACCGAACCGGGCTATGCCTGCGTACAGGAGACACCATGCGCTCAACTGCGTAACACGGTGTCTGCCCGTACTCTCGCTCTCCACGGTCAGTCCAGGGAGTAGGCGCAGGTCTCCTACCTGACTTCGCCACACTCCCTCTTAGCCCCCCCCCCAAGAAATTCTTGGGTAGTACCCACAGGCTTCCAGTCTTGCCTCCGTGCTGCCTCCTCATATCGCCGCCTCTCGGCTTTAGCTGCCTCCAGCTCTTCCCGAGGACGGCGATATTCTCCCGGTTGTGCCCAAGGTCCCTTACCATCCAGAATCTCCTCCCATGTCCATGAATCCTTTATGGGTGGATATAAATCCTGTGTAGGTGGATCCTGTTGCTCCTGGACGCGCTGCTTGGTCTTTCTTTGGTGGGTTATTCTGTCACGATCGTCTAGGAGTGAAGGAGACCAAAGCGCAGCGCGTTGAACGAACATGACTTTAATTAGAGTAAGCACGTAAAATACAAAACAAAAGACGACTCGTGAAGTCCACAGTACAAATACTGAAACACGGAACAATAACCCACAAACCCCACAGGAAAACATACAGAAATAAATATGGCTCCCAATCAGAGATAACGAGCCGACAGCTGACACTCGTTACCTCCGATTGGGAGTCATTGACCAAACCTAGAAAATCACCACTTTGACACCCAACATAGAACAAAACCACATAGACTGCACACACCCTGGCTCAACATAATGAGTCCCAGAACCAGGGTGTGACACTACTGCACAAACCTCATTGCTACAGACCTGTTTTTAATTGGTTAATGTTGCATAGGCTTATGTTTTTTAAGTCATGTTGTTAAAAAAAAATCCTAGCGGTAGATCCCGACTTGCATTATGACTCAGAAAGTGATCTTGACTCACAAAAGGTTGGTGACCACTGCCGTAAAACTTAAATAAATAGCCCGGCCGTTTATTTGCTTAAATCACTGGACACAACAGCCGCTTATTATAGACAGGCTTCTATATAATCTATTTCCTTACTGCACACAGCCTTTGCTCATTTGCATAGTTCATAGTTAAAAAAATAAATAATTTGCAAGCTCATCGGAACACTTTGCTATACTCATTCATTGCGGCTGTAGTGCTGGTTGTAGCATGTGAAAGTTGGGAAAACTAACATTGTATGGCTTATAAAAGTGTTGAACAAATTGTTGACAGTGCTGTATAACAACTTAAACATGAACTTACTCATAAAAACAGCAGTTATTTGCTGTATTCGTTGAGTCTATTTTTAGTCATGGTTTTAAAATCTCACACTATCAACTTTGCTGTGCATTCAAGGTTTCTTTTTACAGTCTATGGCTCGAGGAAAACTGTGCAGACACGGTGATCTGAGCTATCTGATTGGCCAGCGGTAGGCCTATAGGTGCACTTGATTTGCTTGCTGGGTAGGCGGAGCTCTACCTTCAAACAGAGCCTGGATTCTAACCAGGATCTCTAGTGGCACAGCTAGCACCTTGTTGCAGTGCCTTAGACCACTGTGCCACTCGGGAGACAGGCAAGAGTTGCTTTCCTTGGCTCCCTACAAAAAAAGCTTTAGGGCCACTTGTTATATTGGTTGTCTAATAGCCAGCTAGTGGGGACACTTGTAAACATTACAGCTAGGTCGTTCCAGCTGTTGTTTAGTTATGTAGCCAGGTAGCTATGAAGCTAGCTACTAACTACCTAACCTTTCCTCTTCATATAATGAGGTTATCAGAAGAACAGCTGAATGGTAGCTAGCTATCATAGTTACAAGTACTCTTATGCTTTCAACAACATTGGAAACAATTATGCACAGTTGCTAATAGTTACCGGAAGCTACCTAGCTAGCTAGCTTTATTGGTCCAAGGAGTAGGTTTGTTAGCCTCTAGCTTCGCCAGTAAAACTCTAGTATTACCGCTAAACTCTGTATTCATCCTTGATCATTCAATTCCGTTGCAGAAGAGGGAGGAGGAGAGTGGATGGTCGTCCGCCTGGTCCTAGCTAGCTGTGCTGTGCTCCGTAGCGATTAGCGAAGCTATCCTGACTCTGGGCTTTTTGGTGTGTTTACTATTCACGGAGTGTCCTTTGGACATCCCTACCTTAACCCCTACCCTAACCCGATCCTTAACCATAATCCTTACCTAATCCTAACCTTAACCATTTTACATTTCAACTTCAATGGGGTAACGTCAGAGTTGGGATGTCCCAAGGATCCCAGATAGCACCAGATACCATATGGGCCGTGCACACGGAGGAAGGTGGAGATGTGCACACCTGATTCATTAATATTTATAAGGAGCCATATGTCCTGTTTTAGCGTTTCCGCACTAGGACAGGAATTAAGTCGAAATAGTGACTGCAACTTTCTCTGGAGGGAGGGGTCCTTTACATTTCAAATGATCCAGGTTCTTCCACCATGTTTCCCACATGTTCAGACTACATTCTGAGATAATATACTGTATGACAAAGTGCATTTTTTAAATTACTATTATAGGCATTATTTTATAGGCGACCTTAAGTCTGAATATTGATTAATTGACCCCATAGGTAATAAAATGTGGTCTAACCAATTTATGTTCTCTACTGTAGTGTGTTCAATCCAATCATAATTGTCACCAAAATAAGTATTTGTAAGAAAAACATGATTTACCCTATTCTTAGTCCACCGTATTCTTTACTGACATACAGTACAGTGATGTTGCAATATTATTAATCCCTCACCAACTGAATTCCTGCCTTTTATCCCATGTCTTTGGTGATTGATTTGGATTTTTCTTACAGCCCCCTGAGTAGGCAGAGTTAGAGTGCCACAACACTATCCTGCAGCAACCCAAAAGGATACAAATGATGCTAATTGTTGCAGGAGGGCTGGGGGAGTTGTCCAATCAAGTTCAAGTGAATATTGTTCTATTATATCGACTTCTAAATCCATTGTCAAAACATGCTCTACCTGCCGGTTGAGAATAGGGTTTTAATAATGTTTCCTGGCAAATGAACTAACGTCTTACTCTGGAGTTCTCCAGGGCAATAAGTTAATAATGTTCCGAATGTCAGCTCTCAAACCAATAACATATTAAACAGTAAGTAAAGAATGAGGTCAAAATAAGAAAAAGTGCAATTTTCTCTGATGGTCGCGTTACGTCAAACAGTTGATTAATTGTACATGTGACTAGCCTGACCTTCTTCTTCTTCTTCTTCTTCTTCTTCTTCTTCTTCTTCTTCTTCTTCTTCTTCTTCTTCTTCTTCTTCTTCTTCCTCCTCCGGGGTAAAATTGACCTTCAAATGTAAATGCCTTCAGCAGAAATGACCAGTTAGCTAGCTGTCCATGAAACACGGGTGTGACTCAATCAACGTGTGATAGCTGAATCAGATAGGCCAAGTTGACTTCCTGCCCAGACGTTTTCACCAACGTTGACTTCCTGCCCAGACGTTTTCACCAACGTTGACTTTCTGCCCAGACGTTTTCACCAACGTTGACTTCCTGCCCAGACGTTTTCACCAACGTTGACTTCCTGCCCAGACGTTTTCACCAACGTTGACTTTCTGCCCAGACGTTTTCACCAACGTTGACTTCCTGCCCAGACGTTTTCACCAACGTGTATCTACAGTTTCTATCCTGTGAGGTTGTTTGTCGCCTGATCTGACAAGTCCAGTGTACAATGATGAATTGGGACTCAATGGCCCTTGGCCATTTCATTCTACTAAGATTAAAAAGCAAAGGTTTGCCTCGGTTGTCTATAGGGACAGGATAAGGTTGAACTTTTATACCGTTTAACTTTCCTTATAACTTCCATCCTAATCTCTTGTGGACAGACTCGTAGACAGATTAAACAAGGAGAATCCGTCAAGGCCCACAGAGATCTATGTGATTTACGAGCAGGAGTAGTTCCTGGTTTTGGGTTTTCATCATAGATTATTTGGACGAATCAGTATTGGGGGAAGGCTGTGCTTAAACTGGGGGCGGTGATTTTAAACCCGTGTGCGGATGATAAATGGTTTGTACCAGATTCAGCCAGTCAAGCCAAGTCAATATTGACTATTGCGTAAAAATGAACGAAAACAAAAATGGGCTTTTTGGCCTTTGATAAACACTGGTGAAATTAGTGGAAGGGAGGGGTTTGGCCGAGAGGTTCCTTTTTGCGAGGGAGGAGACGTAGCTTCCTTCCTTTGCACAATGGTAATGACAATTGTTAATGGCATTCCCCCGTAGAAGTAAAACAGGAAATGACAGAGTTTCGCGAGATAATTTTACTTCTGGATAAGTGAGATGACTTCCTGAGACCCGGGTGACAGAAAGACTCCTGAAGGTTTCCTTTAGTTTGATGTCTACTGTATTTAGTTCTGAGGAATAAGACAACAGTGTGTTCACCTACTGGCCTGTTCCTGTCTATTAATATTCTATGAGAATATAATATTATTATATATATATTATATATATATTATTATTTTTATTTTTTTTTATTTTTTTTTCATAATAATGGTGTGTGTTACAGTAACATCTTTTCAAATAATAAAAATAAAAATAATTTTAATCTCTTTGAATTGTGAAACATACTTCACAGTTTTTACTGGAACTTAGGGCCGAATTAAATCAAACTTGCAGTATTTAGGCAGTAGCTCTTTTTCTAATGGCCAAATGAACTCACAGACTGGTCTTGGGTACTGTATAAAAACCTAGAACTATTACCAGGGCATTACTGTAATCCTCACATCGCTACTGTATATTTATGGAACTGTAATCCTTACATTGCTACTGTATATTTATGGAACTGTAATCCTCACATTGCTACTGTATATTTATGGAACTGTAATCATCACATCGCTACTGTATATTTACGGAACTGTAATCCTCACATCGCTACTGTATATTTATGGAACTGTAATCCTCACATTGTTACTGTATATTTATGGAACTGTAATCCTCACATTGCTACTGTATATTTATGGAACTGTAATCCTCACATTGCTACTGTATATTTACGGAACTGTAATCCTCACATCGCTACTGTATATTTACGGAACTGTAATCCTCACATCGCTACTGTATATTTATGGAACTGTAATCCTCACATTGTTACTGTATATTTACGGAACTGTAATCCTCACATTGCTACTGTATATTTACGGAACTGTAATCCTCACATCACTACTGTATATTTACGGAACTGTAATCCTCACATTGCTACTGTATATTTATGGAACTGTAATCCTCACATTGTTACTGTATATTTATGGAACTGTAATCCTCACATCGCTACTGTATATTTACGGAACTGTAATCCTCACATCGCTACTGTATATTTACGGAACTGTAATCCTCACATCGCTACTGTATATTTATGGAACTGTAATCCTCACATTGTTACTGTATATTTACGGAACTGTAATCCTCACATCGCTACTGTATATTTACGGAACTGTAATCCTCACATCGCTACTGTATATTTATGGAACTGTAATCCTCACATTGTTACTGTATATTTACGGAACTGTAATCCTCACATCGCTACTGTATATTTACGGAACTGTAATCCTCACATCGCTACTGTATATTTACGGAACTGTAATCCTCACATCGCTACTGTATATTTATGGAACTGTAATCCTCACATCGCTACTGTATATTTACGGAACTGTAATCCTCACATCACTACTGTATATTTATGGAACTGTAATCCTCACATCGCTACTGTATATTTATGGAACTGTAATCCTCACATCGCTACTGTATATTTACGGAACTGTACTCCTCACATCGCTACTGTATATTTATGGAACTGTAATCCTCGGAACTGTAATCCTCACATCGCTACTGTATATTTATGGAACTGTAATCCTCACATCGCTTCTGTATATTTATGGAACTGTAATCCTCACATCGCTACTGTATATTTATGGAACTGTAATCCTCACATCGCTTCTGTATATTTATGGAACTGTAATCCTCACATCGCTACTGTATATTTATGGAACTGTAATCCTCACATCGCTACTGTATATTTATGGAACTGTAATCCTCACATCGCTACTGTATATTTATGGAACTGTAATCCTCACATCGCTACTGTATATTTATGGAACTGTAATCCTCACATCGCTACTGTATATTTATGGAACTGTAATCCTCACATCGCTACTGTATATTTATGGAACTATAATCCTCACATTGCTACTGTATATTAATGGAACTGTAATCCTCACATTGCTACTGTATATTTACATGATATACTGCATGTACCATATAGAATCACATACTGAAGAAGAGTTCAACAAAAAGCTCTCTCTCTCTCTCTCTCTCTCTCTCTCTCTCTCAATTTCTCTCTCTCTATTCAATTTAAGGGCTTTATGGGCATGGGAAACATGTGTTAACATTGCCAAAGCAAGTGAAGTAGATAGTAAACAAAAGTGAAATAAACAATAAATATTAACAGTAAACATTACACTCAGAAGTTCCAAAAGAATAAAGACATTTCAAATGTCATATTATGTCTATATACAGTGTTATAACGATGTGCAAATAGTTAAAGTATGAAAGGGAAAATAAATAAACATAAATATGGGTTGTATTTACAATGGTGTTTGTTCTTCACTGGTTGCCCTTTTTTTTTTGTGGCAACAGGTCACAAATCTTGCAGCTGTGATGGCACACTGTGGTTTTTCACCCAGTAGATAAGGGAGTTTATCAAAATTGGGTTTGTTTTTGAATTCTTTGCGGATCTCTGTAATCTGAGGGAAATATGTGTCTCTAATATGGTCATACATTTGGCAGGAGGTTAGGAAGTGCAGCTCAGTTTCCACCTCATTTTGTGGGCAGTGTGCACATAGCCTGTCTTTCAGACGCATCTTTATTTGCGTTCCAGCCACAGCCTTTTTGGTATCAGAACTTATTTGAACGTTAAGTTGGAGAGCCCTGCTGTAGTGTGTACAAACACCGCCACCTAGTGGACAAACTATAACACTGCATCAACGTGGTGGCAATAGAACTCGGGCCTTGATGTGGCTGTAACACGTTGGAGGAGGTGAC
The DNA here is from genome assembly GCA_902810595.1 of Coregonus sp. 'balchen'. NCBI lineage: Eukaryota > Metazoa > Chordata > Actinopteri > Salmoniformes > Salmonidae > Coregonus > Coregonus sp. 'balchen'. The sequence continues at coordinate 1,596,200 of LR778268.1, read as the reverse complement.
TATGTTTGGCTCAGTTGAAAATAGAAAGCCATTGCCTAGCAACAAGACAATGTTATCAACAGATTCCGGAAAATAAATAAAAACAACAACAATTTGAATCACAAAGCTGCTGAAAGTCTGAAAGGGCTTGGACGTTTTCCCCACCAACATCATCACAGAATAATGAAAAGGCCCGGCTTTGACAAACACAGAACACATCATCCCGCCAGCACTCACCTGGAGAACTGGTGTTCATCTATCCATCTATTTACCCATCTACCCAGGAAGACAAGCTGCTGCATTGGCACATTCATTGACACACACACACACACACACACTTTTACAGTGGTTTTAATATTCCTTGACATTCAGGTCATTAGCTCAACGCTGACACCCATTACCCTCCCTTACCCCGCCCCCCCCACCCCCACCCCCACAATCAATGTCTTCTTTCCACTCCCCGACCCCAAGGCTATACGCTGCTAATCCTTTAATATAGTTGTAAGTATTGGCTTGCAGCAGCTCCAGCAGCCTCGCACGACAACTTCTTATCAGGGTTCCAGAGATATTGACCGACCCCCCTCACCGAGGCGCCTTAAACCATGGCAACGGTTAACCACCACAACCCAATCCATGATTAACCCCCCCCTACCCCCCGGGGATATGCCGCTAGATCGCTGGCCTCTCGGGATCGATTCAGCGCTACGGGTCACACGCTGCTGTCCACTTCTGCTAGCTAATTAGCTGCAATTCTTTGGGGGCTCTTGAATAATTTAGGCTGTCCATGGATTGGTAAGGCCTATTGACTGTATTGATGGGAAGTTGTATTGTTGCTGAGTGTTTTAGTAGACCAACGTGTTGTTGTTTTAAGGGAATTATAGGTCTAACTGACATTTCAATACTATTTTTCCGCTTTTATATCGAAGAAAATTTGGAACTGGTTTTGGCACTTCGGTTTTCTTCCTATATTGACTGAATTTAAATGGAATTGACCATAAACCTGTATGGAATATCGTCAAGGTGTAGGGGAGTTGAGGGGGATGTGGGGGTGTAGGGGGTGTTGAGGGGTGTGGGGTGTTGGGGGTGTTGAGGGGTGTGTTAAGGGGGTGTATGAGGGGTGTGAGGGGGAGTTGAGTGATGGATTGGGGGCGTTGAGGGGTGTAAGGGGGTGTTGAGGGGTGTTGTGGGGTTGCTGGGGGTTGGGGGTGTAGGGGTGTTGGTAGGGGGTGTGCTGGGGTTTTTGGGGGTGTTGCGGGTGTCGGGGGTGTTGCGGGGTGTCGGGGCTGTTGAGGGTGTGGGGGGTGTTGCGGGGTGAGGGGTGTTGCGGGGGTGGGTTGCGGGCGGGGTGGTTGTAGGGTGTTGTTGGGTGTTTGGGGTGGCGGGGGAGTGGAGGGGGACTGGGGGGCGTTGGAGGGGTGTCGGGGGGGGTGGTGCGGGTTGTAGGGTGTGTTGGATGGGGCGCTGGAGGAGTTGCTGGGTGTACGGGGTGTTGAGGGGTGTAGGGGTTGTTGAGGGGTGTCGGGGGTTGTTGCATGGTGTTGAGGGGTGTCAGGGGTGTTGAGGGGTGTTGATGGTTGTCAGGGGGTGTTGAGGGGTGTCGGGTGTGTGATGGGGTGTTTCGTGGTGTATTGGGTGTTGGGGGTGTAGGGGGAGTTGAGGAGGGATGGGGGCTTAGGTGTAGGGGTGTGAGGGGTGATAGGGGGGTGTTGGAGGGGAGCTGGAGGAGTTGAGGGGTGTAAGGGGGTGTTGAGGGGTGTAGGGGTTTGTGTGAGGGGGTGTTTTGCAGGTGTAGGGGGTCGTTGAGGCGTTACATGGGGTGTTGAGGTGTGTTGATGGGTGTCGGGGGTGTTGAGGGTTGTAGGGGGTGTTGAGGGGTGTAGCGGGTGTTGAGGGGTGTTGCGGGGTGTAGGGTGTTCAGGGGTGTTAGGGGTGTACGGGGGTGTTGAAGTGGGTGTAGGGGGGGGGGGGTTTTTTTTGTTGAGGGTGTAGGGGGTGTTGAGGGGTGCTGGCTTGTTGAGGGGTGCTCGGGTGTGTTGAAGGGTGTAGCTGGTGTTGAGGGGTGGTTAGGGGTGTAGGGGATGTTGAGGGGTTATGGGGTGTTGATGTGTAGGGGGTGTTGAGGGGTGTATGGGGTGTTTGCGGGGATGTTGAGGGGTGTAGGGGTTGTGAGGGGTGTAGGGGGTGTGGCAGGGGTGGTCGGGGTGTTGCGGGGTGTCGGGGGTGTTGATGGGGTCGGGCGGTGTTGATGGGTTTACGCGGTGTTTGAGGGTGTAGGGGGTGTTGCTGTGTTGTAGGGGGTGTTGAGGTGTCGGCGGTGTTGAGGGGTATAGGGGGTGTTGAGGGGTGTTTGCTGGTGTCGGTGTTATTGAGGGGTGTACGGGGGTGTTACAGGGGTGTTGATGGTGTCGGGGGTGTTGCTGGGTTTTGCGGGGTGTCGGGGGTGTTGAGGGGTGTTGCGGGGTGTCGGGGGTGGTTGGGGGTCTCGGGGGTAGTTTGCGGGTGTGCGGGGGTGTAGCGGGGTTGTCGGGGGGTGTTGCGAGTTTTTCGGGGGTGTTTCGGGGTGTCGGGAGTGTGCGGGGTGTTGCGGGGTGTGCGGGGTGTAGGGGGTTTTGTTGCGGGGTGTCGATGGGTGTAGGGGGTGTCGATGGGTGTAGAGGGTGTCGAGGGGTGTCGGGGGTGTCGCGGTTGTATGGGGTTTCGCGGGTTCGGGGGTGTTGAGTGGGTGTAGGGGTGTTGGGTGTGTAGGGGGTGTTGAAGGGTGCTGGATGTGTGAAGGGGTTTAGGGGGTGTTGATGGGTGTAGGGGGGTGTGCAGGAGGTGTAGGTGTTGCGGGTTGTAGGGGGTGTTGAGGGTGTCGTGGTGTTGCGGGGTGTAGGGGGTGGGTTTTGAGGGGTATCGGGGGTGTTGAGGGTGTAGGGGGTGTTGAGGGGTGCTGGAGGTGTTGAGGGGTGTTGAAGGTGTTGAGGGGTGTAGGGGGTTTGAGGGGTGTAGGGGTGTTGATGGGGTGTAGGAGGTGTTGAGGGGTGTAGCGTGTGTTGATGGGTTGTAGGTGGTGTTTGCGGGGTGGTTAGGGGGTGTTGAGTGGTGTAGGGGGTGTTGAGGGGTGTCGGCGGTGTTTGAGTGGTGTAGGGTTGTTTGCAGGGGTATAGGGGGTGTTGAGGGGTTAGGTGGTGTTTAGGGGTGTAAGGGGGGGTTGAGGGTGTAGGGGGTGTTGGGTTTTGCTGGAGGTGTTGAGGGGTGTTGAGGGGTGTCCGGGGGTGGTGAGGGGGTGTTGAGGGGTGTCGGGGGGTGTTGAGGTTGTACGGGGTGTTCGAGGGTGTAGGTGTGCTTGCTTTTGTTGAGGGTGTGTCGGTTGGTGTTTGAGGGGGCTGGCGGTGTAGGGGTGTGTCGGTTTTGTTGAGTGGTCTAGGGGGTTTTTGAGGGGTGCTAGGGGGTTGTTGAGGGGTGGTTGAGGGGTGTCGGGGGTGTTGAGGGGTGCTGGAGGTGTTGAGGGGTGCTGGAGGTGTTGAGGGGGTGTAGGGGGTGTTGAGGGGTGCTGGGGTGTTTGAGGGGTGCTGGATGTGTTGAGGGGTGTAGGGTTTTTGAGGGGTGTAGGGGGTGTTAGGGGTGCTGGAGGTGTTGATGGTATAGGTGGTGTTGCGGGGTGTAGGGGGTGTTGAGGGGTGCTGGATGTTGTTAGGGTGCTGGTAAGTGTTGAGGGTTTGATGGAGGCGTTGAGTGGTGTAGGGGTGTTTGAGGGTGTAGGGGGTGTTGAGGTTGTTGGGTTGTTGATGGGTGTTCGTGTGTTGAGTTTGTGTAGGGGAGTTGAGGGGTGTAGTGGGTGTTTGAGGGTGCTGGAGGTTTTGAGGGGTGTAGGGGGTGTTGAGTGGTGGTAGGTGGGTGTTGAGGGGTGTAGGGGGGTTGAGGGGTGCTGGAGGTGTGTGAGGTTGCTGCGAGGTGTTGATGGGTGTCGGGGGTGTTGAGGGTTGCTTGAGGTGTAGGGGGTGTTGAGGTTGCTGGAGGTGTTGCTAGGGGTGCTGGATTTGTGAGGTAATAGGGGTGTTGAGGGGTGCTGGGGTGGTGAGGGGTGCTGGAGGTGTGAGGGGTGTCTGGATGTGTTTTAGGGTTGTGGGGTGTTGATGGGTGCTGGAGGTGTTTGAGGGTTGTAGGGGTGTTGAGGGGTGGGGAGTGTTGAGGGGTGGCTGGGATGTGTTGAGGGGTGTAGGGGTGTTGGAGGGGTGCTGGAGGTGGATTGAGGTGTCGGGGGTGGTTGAGTGTGTTGAGGGGTGTATGGGGTCTTGATGGTGCTGAGGTGTTAGCGGCGGGGTGTCGGGGGTGGTTTGCGCGGGTGTCCGGGGGTGTTCCGGTGGGTGGTCAGGGGTGTTGCGGGTTCGTCTGTGTTGCGGGGTGCTGGCGGGCTGAGGGTTTCTGAGGTGTTGCACTGGGTTTAGAGGGTGTTGCGGGGTGTCGGGGGTGTTTATTGGTGTCGGGGGTGTTGCCGGTGTTAGGGGGTGTTTGGGGGTGCTGGAGGTGTTGAGGGTGGGCGGAAGGTGTTTGAGGGGTTTTGGGGTGTTGAGGGGTGTAGGGGTGGTTAGAGGTTGTAGGGGAGTGTTGACGGGTGCTGTAGGTGTTGAGGAGTGTATGGGGTTGTTGAGGGGTGTAAGGGGAGTGTTGAGGGGTGTAGGGGGTGTTTTGAGGGATGTTTGAGGGGTGTAGGGGTGTTGAGTTTTTGTTTCTGGATGTGTTTGAGGGGTGTAGGGGGTGTTGAGGGGTTTGGGGTGTTGAGGGGTGTAGGGGGTGTTGCAGGGGTATAACGGGGTGTTGAGGGGTGTCATGGGTTTTTGAAGGGTGTAGGGGGTGTGAGGGTGTAGGGGTGTTGATGGGTTTAGGGGGTGTTGAGGGGGTAGGTGGTTTTGAGGTGTGTAGGGGTGTTGACGGGGTGTATGGGGTTTTTTCGGGGTTGTATGGGGTGTTGAGGGGTTTTGCGGGGTATAGGGTTGTTGAGGGTGTCGGGGGTGTTGAGGGGGTCGGGGTGTCTGAGGGGTTTCGTGGTGTGTTGAGGGAGTGTAGGGGGTCGATTGCGGGGTGTCGCTTGTGTTGCGGGGTGTTGCGGGGTGTCGGGCGTGTTTCGGGGTTTCGGGTGTGTTATGCGGGGTGTCGGGGTGTTTGCGGGTGTCGGGGTGTTAGCGGGGTGCTGGGGGTGTTGCGGGTGTCTGGGGTGGTTGAGGGTGTCGGAGCGTAGTTGCGGTGTTTGCGGGGTGTCGGGGTGTTGAGGGTGCTGGCGGTGTTTAAAGTTTGTAGGTGGTGTTTGAGTGATTGTCGGGGGTGTTGAAGGGGGGCTGTAGTTTAAAGTGGGTGTATGTGGTGTTTTGAGGGTGCGTGGATTGTTAACGTGGGTAGGGGGTGTTGAGGGGTGTAGGAGGTGTGAGGGGTGTCTGGCGGTGTTGAGGGGTGTAGGGGGTGTTGTGGGGTGTAGGGGGTGTTGAGGGGTGTAGGGGGTGTTGAGGGGGGTGGCTGAGGTGTTGATGGGTCTGGAGGTGTTGAGGGGTGTAGGGGGTGTTGAGGGGTGTAGGGGGTGTTGAGGGGTGTAGGGGGTGTTGAGGGGTGTAGGGGGTGTTGAGGGGTGTAGGGGGTGTTGAGGGTTGCCTGGAGGTGGTTGAGGGGTGCTGGAGTGTTGAGGGGTAGGGGGTGTGTTGAGGGGTGTAGGGGTTGTTTGAGGGGTGTAGGGGGGTGTTGAGGGGTGTAGGGGGTGTTGAGGGGTTTAGGGGGTGTTGAAGGTGTTTAGGGGGTGTTGTAGGGGTGTAGGGTTTGGTTTGAGGGGTGTTGAGTGTATGGTTGTTGAGGGTGTAGGGGTTGTTGAGGGTTGTAGGGTGGTGACGTGGTGGTAGGGGGTTTGCGGGGTGTAGGGGGTGTTTGTGAGGGGTTTCGGGGGTGTTGCGGTGTGTAGGTGTGGTTGCGGGGTGGTTGCGGGGTATCTGGGGTGTTGACGGGGTGTCGGGGTGGGTTGCTGGGTGTCGGGGTATGTTGCTGGGTGCTGGCGGTGTTGCGGTGCTCGGGGAGTGTTTGCGGTGGTTAGGTGTTGTTGCGGGGTTCGGGGTGTTGCGGGGTGCTCGTGGTGTTGAGGTGTCGGGGTGTTGCGGGGTGTAGGGGGTGTTGCGGGGTGTCGTGGTGTTGCGGGTGTTGCGGGGTGTCGGGGGTGTTGGGGGTGTCGGGTGGTGTTGCGGGTATTGTAGGGGTGTTGCGGGAGTAGTCGGGGGTGTTGCGGGGTGCTGGCGGCTGTTTGCGGGGTCTGGCGGTGGTTGAGGGGTGTCGGGGGTGTTGAGGGTGTCGGTGATTTGTTGACGGGGTGTCGGGGTGTTGCGGGTGTAGGGGGTTGTTGGGGGTGCGGAGGTGTTTAGGGGTGCTGAAGGTGGTTTGAGGGTGTAGGGGGTGTGAGGGGTGTCGGTGTTGTTGAGGGTGTAGGGGGTGTTGAGGGGTGTCGGGGGTGTTGCAGGGGTGTAGGGTGTTGAGGGGTGTTCGTTGGTGTTGCGGGGTGTTGCCGGGGTAGTGGGGGTGTTGCGGGGTGTATGGGGTGTTGACTGGGTGTTACGTGGTGTGAGGTGTTGAGGGGTGTAGGGAGGTGTTGAGGCGTGTCGGGGGTGTTGCGGGGTGTAGGGGGTGTTGGAGGGGTTCTGGAGGTGATTGCAGGGGTGTAGGGGGTGTTGAGGGGTGCTGGAGGTGTTGAGGGGTGTAGGGGGGGTTGGGGTTGTTGAGGGGTGTAGGGGGGTGTTGAGGGGTGTAGGGGTGTTGAGGGGTGTAGGGGGTGTTGAGGGGTGCTGGAGGTGTTGATGGTTGTACGGTGTTGAGGGGTGTAGGGGGTTTTGAGGGGTGTAGGGTGTTTGAGGGGTGTAGGTGTTGATGTGTAGGGGTGTTGCGGGGTGCTGGAGGTGTTGAGGGTGCTGGAGGTGTTTGAGGGGTGTAGGGGTTGTTGAGGGGTGTAGGGTTTTGAAGGGGGTAGGGGTGTTAGGGGTGTAAGCGGGGTTGTTTGAGGGGTTGGGGTGTTGCGGGGTTTAGGGGGTGTTGAGGGGTGGTAGGGTTTGTTGAGGGGTGTTGAGGGGTGTAGGGGTTGTTTTGCGGGGTGATAGGGGTTGTTTGGCAGGGTGTGGGGGTGTTGCTAGGGTGTCGGGGTGTTTGAGGGGTTGTCTGGGGTGTTGCGGGGTTTCGGGGTTGTTCGGGGTGTACGGTGTGTTGCGGGGTGTTGCCGGGGTGTCGGGGGTTTTGCGGGTGTCGGGTGGTTGCGGGGTGTCCCGGGGGTTGTTGCTGGGTGCTGCAGGTGGGTTGCAGGGTGCTGGAGGTGTTGATGGGTGTTTCGGGGGTGTGCGGGGTGTCAGGGGGTTTTGCGGGTGTAGGGGTGTTGAGGGTTTCAGGGGGTGTTGCAGCGGGTGTAGGGTGTTGACGGGTTGTTGAGGGGGTGTCGGGGTGTGTTGCGGGGGTAGGGGCGGTGTTGCGAGGGTTGTCGGGAGTGTTGCGGGGTGCTGGGGTGTTGCGGGGTGGCTGGAGGTGTATGCAGGTGTGTATGGGGTGTTGAGGGGTTGTAGGGGTTGTTTTGCTGGGTGGTCGGGGTGTTGAGGGGTGTAGGGTATGTTGAGGGTTGTAGGTGGTGTTGAGGGGTGTCGTGGTCGGAGGGGGGGGGCGGTGTTGCGGGTTGTTGAGGGGTGTCGGGGGTGGTTGGGGGGGTGGGGGTGTTGAGGGGTGTAGGGGTGTTGCGGGGTGTCGGGTGTGTTGCCAGGGGTCGGGGGTGTATATGGGGGTGCTGGCTGTGGGTTGCGGGGTGCCTGGGGTGTTGCTGGTTGTAGGGGTTTGCGGTGTGTCGGGGTTTGTTGAGGGGTGTGGGGGTGTTGACGGGTGTACGGGGTGTGTTGAGGGGTGCTAGGGCGGTGTGTGTGAGGGGTGCTGGAGGGTGAGGGGTGCTGGAGTGTTGAGGGTGTAGGGGGTGTTGAGGGGTTTTGTAGGGGTTGTTGAGGTGGGTAGGGGGGTGTTCTGGGGGTGTAGGGGTGTTGACGGGGTGTCGTTGGGTGTTGCGGGGTGTACGGGGGTTTCGAGGGGGGTGTACGGGGGTGTTGCCGGGGTTGTCAGTGGGTGTTAAGGGGTTTAGGGGGTGTTGAGGGGTGTTAGGAAAGTATCTACCCAGTATTACATAATACGGCATCTTCGGGACCACACCAACAACATAATCCAGCCATTCTCAGTTTGGATGCTCACTATGGTTGTGGGGTACGGGCGGGTATCACCATGAATGCACATAACACTGACATCCTGATTTTTATCCAGTTTATGAGTCTGCAATAAGTTTGCTACGACTAAGGTTAACATACTGCCGGAATCAAGCAGGGCTGCCACATCCTTCCCTTCAACCTTCACCATACACATAAGTTTGTTTCTTGGTCTTTCAAGTACAGCGGTTACCACAGGACATGCATATAATATATCAGTTTCTTATTTTTCACCAATGTTACATTGCATGGGCTCTTCTTTAATAGGGTAGTATGCCGCAATATGTCCCGGTCTATTACAATTGTAACAGATATTAGGGTTTCGGGGGAGGGGAACCCCTCAACCCCCCTGTCCTGGTTTTTGGCTTTTGCCGGAGTGTCTCGCCACCAGTCTGGTGCTCGCCCCATGCTGCTCCCCCCCAAATACTGAAACAGTCTTACCCTGTCCGCTGGTTGGCCAGGGCCTGGGGAACAGGGATTTTTCCTCCTGTGGCTCCTCAGCTGTTCCTGCCATACAATACCGTTCAACCAGGGCCACGAGATGGTCGGCGGAGAGTACCTAGTTCTGGCCAACCAATCGTCGAATTTCTTGGGGTAGAACTTGCTGAAACTGGTCGAGTACAATGGTCTCGACGATCTCGGCGGATGAACGGGTCTCCAGTCGCAACCATTTCCGTGCCAGGTGAATCCAGGTCCAGGTCTGTAGGCTGTAGGCCCACTGGTGGAAGCGATGTGCACTCACGGTAACGGTCACTCCCAGTCTAGTCAGAATCTCTCCCTTTAGTTTATCATAGTCCTGTTCATCTTTCAACTCAAGGTCGAAATATGCTATTTGAGCATCCCCTGCCAGGTGCCTGGCCATTCTTCTTTCGGCCACTTCTCTCTCTCTCTGCCGTCCTTTCGAAGGTGCTTCGACATCATCCTGCTTTGTCATTTTTTGAAGGAAATTATTGGCTGACCTCTGGGTATTTGTAGCTGGTAGCTGAGCTCCAGTTTGGTCCGCTAGCCCCTGCAGACCTTCTCTTAACTCCCGGGTGTTTCTCTCTTGCTCCTCTCTGAGCAGCTGGTTGGTGCGGTGCTGGACCTGCAGCATTCATTTTACATTTTAGTCATTTAGCAAACGCTCTTATCCAGAGCGACTTACAGTTAGTGAGTGCATACATTATTATTTTATTTTTCATACTGGCCCCCTGTGGGAATCGAACCCACAACCCTGGCGTTGCAAACGCCATGCTCTAACAACTGAGCTACATCCCTGCCGGCCATTCCCTCCCCTACCCTGGACGACGCTGGGCCAATTGTGCGCCGCCCCATGGGTCTCCCGGTCGTGGCCGGCTGCAACAGAGCCTGGATTCGAACCAGGATCTGTAGTGGCACAGCTAGCACTGCAATGCAGTGCCTTAGACCACTGCGCCACTCGGGAGTCACTCCGTATCGCATCCTGATGAGCTATTTGTTAAGCTCTAGTTGCCTCTTGTTGGGCTGCCTCCTGTATGGCTCCTTCCATATTAATTTCCCCCCAGAGCCAACTGAACGAAACAAACAAACCACAAAAAAAACCTGACTCCCCTTTGGATTGCTAACTGATTTTTTTTACAATAAAAGATACATCTCTACCTGACCAGCAGTATGGCTAATCTGTTTACCCGCTTCAACCACAATAAAACACCCAGTCCGTTTATCCTCTTCAAACACAATAAAACACCCAGTCCGTTTATCCTCTTCAACCACAATAAAACACCCAGTCCGTTTATCCGCTTCAAACACAATAAAACACCCAGTCCGTTTATCCTCTTCAACCACAATAAAACACCACAATGTGCCCACATTCTCCACCACTTCAAGGTTAGGAGAGTTTGTACACAAATTAAGCGGGAGACCAACACAAAATCACCACAGAAAGTGTTATTTCGAACAGGACAGTACCTGAATGTTTGGCGTGGTCGAGGATAGCAGGGTATTTTGTATTTTTATTTATTAGGGATCCCCATTAGCTGCTACCAAGGCAGCAGCTACTCTTCCTGGGGTCCAAACATATTAAAGCACTTACATTACATATCAAACAAAATATAAAACCGTATATCATATGACATTATTACACCACTACCTATCTACAATACAAAATGTATAATACCACCATACAACAATATCACAATGTGTGTGAATGCATGTGTCTATACCCTTGTGTGTGTCTCTTCACAGTCCCCGTTGTTCCATAAGGTGTATTTTTACCTGTTTTTTAAATCTGATTCTACTGCTTGCATCAGTTACCTGATGTGGAATAGAGTTCCATGTAGTCATGGCTCTATGTAGTACTGTGCGCCTCCCATAGTCTGTTCTGGACTTGGGGACTGTGAAGAGACCTCTGGTGGCATGTCTTCTGGGGTATGCATTGCTTGTTTTTGTAAGAGGTGTTGACAAGCTGAATGTACCGAGCTGTCTGTTTGGAATACTGGCACATAGCTCGGTACGTTCAGCTTGTCAACACCTCTTACAAAAACAAGCAATGATGAAGTCAATCTCTCTTCCACTCTGAGCCAGGAGAGACTGACATTCATGTCATTAATGTTAGCTCTCCGTGTACTTTTAAGGGCCAGCCGTGCTGCCCTGTTCTGAGCCAATTGTGCGACAAAACTAGGGCCTGTAGGACCTGCCTTGTTTATAGTGCTGTTAAGAAGGCAGAGCAGCGCTGAATTATGGACATACTTCTCCCCATATTAGCTACTGTTGAATCAATATGTTTTGACCATGACAGTCTACAATCCAGGGTTACTCCAAGCAGTTTAGTCACCTAAACCTGCTGAATTTCCACATTATTCATTACGAGATGTACTGTGGGGAAAAAAAGTATTTAGTCAGCCACCAATTGTGCAAGTTCTCCCACTTAAAAAGATGAGAGAGGCCTGTAATTTTCATTATAGGTACATGTCAACTATGACAGACAAAATTATTTTTAAAAATCCAGAAAATCACATTGTAGGATTTTCTATGAATTTATTTGCAAATTATGGTGGAAAATAAGTATTTGGTCAATAACAAAAGTTTCTCAATACTTTGTTATATACCCTTTGTTGGCAATGACACAGGTCAAACGTTTTCTGTAAGTCTTCACAAGATTTTCACACACTCTTGCTGGTATTTTGGCCCATTCCTCCATGCAGATCTCCTCTAGAGCAGTGATGTTTTGGGGCTGTCGCTGGGCAACACGGACTTTCAACTCCCTCCAAAGATTTTCTATGGGGTTGAGATCTGGAGACTGGCTAGGCCACTCCAGGACCTTGAAATTCTTCTTACGAAGCCACTCCTTCGTTGCCCGGGCGGTGTGTTTGGGATCATTGTCATGCTGAAAGACCCAGCCATGTTTCATCTTCAATGCCCTTGCTGATGGAAGGAGGTTTTCACTCAAAATCTCACGATACATGGCCCCATTCATTCTTTCCTTTACACGGATCAGTCGTCCTGGTCCCTTTGCAGAAAAACAGCCCCAAAGCATGATGTTTCCACCCCCATGCTTCACAGTAGGTATGGTGTTCTTTGGATGCAACTCAGCATTCTTTGTCCTCCAAACACGACGAGTTGAGTTTTTACCAAAAAGTTATATTTTGGTTTCATCTGACCATATGACATTCTCCCAATCCTCTTCTGGATCATCCAAATGCACTCTAGCAAACTTCAGATGGGCCTGGACATGTACTGGCTTAAGCAGGGGGACACGTCTGGCACTGCAGGATTTGAGTCCCTGACGGCGTAGTGTGTTACTGATGGTAGGCTTTGTTACTTTGGTCCCAGCTCTCTGCAGGTCATTCACTAGGTCCCCCCGTGTGGTTCTGGGATTTTTGCTCACCGTTCTTGTGATCATTTTGACCCCACGGTGTGAGATCTTGCGTGGAGCCCCAGATCGAGGGAGATTATCAGTGGTCTTGTATGTCTTCAATTTCCTAATAATTGCTCCCACAGTTGATTTCTTCAAACCAAGCTGCTTACCTATTGCAGATTCAGTCTTCCCAGCCTGGTGCAGGGCTACAATTTTGTTTCTGGTGTCCTTTGACAGCTCTTTGGTCTTGGCCATAGTGGAGTTTGGAGTGTGACTGTTTGAGGTTGTGGACAGGTGTCTTTTATACTGATAACAAGTTCAAACAGGTGCCATTAATACAGGTAACGAGTGGAGGACAGAGGAGCTTCTTAAAGAAGAAGTTACAGGTCTGTGAGAGCCAGAAATCTTGCTTGTTTGTAGGTGACCAAATACTTATTTTCCACCATAATTTGCAAATAAATTCATAAAAAATCCTATAATGTGATTTTCTGAGAAAAAAAATCCTCAATTTGTCTGTCATAGTTGACGTGTACCTATGATGAAAATTACAGGCCTGTCTCATCTTTTTAAGTGGGAGAACTTGCACAATTGGTGGCTGACTAAATACTTTTTTTCCCCACTGTAGTTGAGGTTTAGGGTTTAGTGAATGATTTGACCCAAATAAAATGCTTTTAGTTTTGGAAATATTCAGGACTAACTTATTCCTTGCCACCCATTCCGAAACTAACTGCAACTATTTGTTATGTGTTGCAGTTATTTCAGTTGCTGTAGTAGCTGACGTGTATAGTGTTGAGTCATCTGCATACATAGACACATTGGCTTTACTCAAAGCCAGTGGCATGTCGTTAGTAAAGATGGAAAAAAGTAAGGGGCCTAGACAGCTGCCCTGAGGAATTCCTGATTCTACCTGGATTATGTTGGAGAGGCTTCCATTAAAGAACACCATCTGTGTTCTGTTAGATAAGTAACTCTTTATCCACAATTTAGCAGGGGGTGTAAAGCCATAACACATACGTTTTTCCAGCAGCAGACTATGATCGATAATGTCAAAAGCTGCACTGAAGTCTAACAAAACAGTCCCCACAATAGTTTTATCATCAATTTCTCTCAGCCAATCATCAGTAATTTGTGTAAGTGCTGCACTTGTTGAATGTCCTTCTCTATAAGCATGCTAAAAGTCTGTTGTCAATTTGTTTACCACAACAAAATAGCATTGTATCTGGTCAAACACAATTTTTTCGGTACACAAATCAGGTTCTCGGTAGATCAGGGTCCAAACAGTCCAGGTCATAAACGGTAAATCCAGCCGATATATTGTCACTTTCTCTTTCTCAGTCATTAACAGAACCACAGCCCCTTGCTCTCTCTCTCTCTTGCTGGTGTGGCTTGACCCCTTATCTGTGGGTCGGCCCCACCTTGTGAGCCTCCCCCTTGCTTCTGGGGATTGTAGTTTCTGGCGGTCGGCCATTTTGTGATCTGTAGTTCTTGTAGGGGTGGCCATTTTAGAGAGGGCAGAGCCCGTTTATTAGTTCTGCCCTCACATATCTGCCATTTATCACTCGGCCCCCTTCTTTGCCACAGTATATATATATGTGCATTCGGAAAGTATTCAGACCCCTTAACTTTTTCCACATTTTGTTACGTTACAGCCTTATTCTAAAATTGATTACATTGTTTTTTCCCCCCTTCATCAATCTACACACAATACCCCATAATGACAAAGCAAAAGCAGGCTTTTAGAAATGTTTGCAAATGTATTAAAAATAAAAAACTGAAATATCACATTTACATAAGTATTCAGACCCTTTACTCAGTACTTTGTTAAAGCACCTTTGGCAGCGATTACAGCCTCGAGTCTTCTTGGGTATAACGCTACAAGCTTGGCACATCTGTATTTGGGGAGTTTCTCCCATTCTTCTCTGCAGATTCTCTCAAGCTCTGTCAGATTGGATGGGGAGCGTCACTGCACAGCTATTTTCAGTTCTCTCCAGAGATGTTAGATCGGGTTCAAGTCCGGGCACTGGCTGGGCCACAAGGACATTCAGAGATTTGTCCCGAAGCCACTCCTGCGTTGTCTTGGCTGTGTGCTTAGGGTCGTTGTCCTGTTGGAAGGTGAACCTTCGCCCCAGTCTGAGGTCCTGAGCGCTTTGGAGCAGGTTTTCATCAAGGATCTCTCTGTACTTTGCTCCATTGAACATGAACTGAACTTCAACAAGTGCTGTGTGTTTTTGACATTTATCATGAACTGAACTGAACTTCAACAAGTTTATTTTATTTATTGAACCTTTATTTTGACAGGGAGTCAATGCTGAGACCAAGGTCTCTTTATTTTGACAGGGAGTCAATGCTGAGACCAAGGTCTCTTTATTTAGACAGGGAGTCAATGCTGAGACCAAGGACTCTTTTCCAGATGAGCCCTGTATAGCAGCACAATACAATAAACACATTAAACTACAAATTAATATACACAATAAAAGACATGTTATTATACACAACAATACACAAAAAGCAAAACACAATCATAAAAAACAGACACATTCTTCAGTAAATAGGTCCCCTAACAACAGTCTGAAATGCCCTAGAAGCACCAATTCCTCCAATTTTAATGTGTATTGTAGATCATTCCACACGTAAGGTGCAAGGACATTTATTTTAAAGGCTGATTTACTTAACTCTCTAGACACCAAAGGAGTCTCCAGAGTTAACCAACCCTGTGAACACCAAAGGAGTCTCCAGAGTTAACCGACCCTGTGAACACCAAAGGAGTCTCCAGAGTTAACCGACCCTGTGAACACCAAAGGAGTCTCCAGAGTTAACCGACCCTGTGAACACCAAAGGAGTCTCCAGAGTTAACCGACCCTGTGAACACCAAAGGAGTCTCCAGAGTTAACCGACCCTGTGAACACCAAAGGAGTCTCCAGAGTTAACCGACCCTGTGAACACCAAAGGAGTCTCCAGAGTTAACCGACCCTGTGAACACCAAAGGAGTCTCCAGAGTTAACCAACCCTGTGAACACCAAAGGAGTCTCCAGAGTTAACCGACCCTGTGAACACCAAAGGAGTCTCCAGAGTTAACCGACCCTGTGAACACCAAAGGAGTCTCCAGAGTTAACCGACCCTGTGAACACCAAAGGAGTCTCCAGAGTTAACCAACCCTGTGAACACCAAAGGAGTCTCCAGAGTTAACCGACCCTGTGAACACCAAAGGAGTCTCCAGAGTTAACCAACCCTGTGAACACCAAAGGAGTCTCCAGAGTTAACCAACCCTGTGAACGGTTTTGATAACTTGTCATTTTAAATGTTAACAGTAATGTTAGCTAAGTCGGAAGTTTGTGGATCAGGGCTTTGTAAACAAAAAGAGCTAATGATGTGATCTATGTGACTTCATATAGCCTCGCCACTGTTATTTTACTGCTGCTCTTTAATTATTTGTTATTTTCTTATTTTTGTAATTTTTTTATTTTAACCTATCTATTTTTTACTTAACACTTATTTATCTTAAAACTGCATTGTTGGTTAAGGGCTTGTAAGTAAGCATTTCACTGTAAGGTCTACCTACACCTGTTGTATTCGGCGCATGTGACAAATACAATTTGATTTGATTTGATTTAGAGAGAGACAATCAATCAATCAATCAATTTTATTTTATATAGCCCTTCTTACATCAGCTAATATCTCGAAGTGCTGTACAGAAACCCAGCCTAAAACCCCAAACAGCTAGTAATGCAGGTGTAGAAGCACGGTGGCTAGGAAAAACTCCCTAGAAAGGCAAAACCTAGGAAGAAACCTAGAGAGGAACCAGGCTATGAGGGGTGGCCAGTCCTCTTCTGGCTGTGCCGGGTGGAGATTATAACAGAACCATGCCAAGATGTTCAAAAATGTTCATAAGTGACAAGCATGGTCAAATAATAATCAGGAATAAATCTCAGTTGGCTTTTCATAGCCGATCATTAGAGTTTAAAACAGCAGGTCTGGGACAGGTAGGGGTTCCATAACCGCAGGCAGAACAGTTTAAACTGGAATAGCAGCAAGGCCAGGCGGACTGGGGATAGCAAGGAGTCACCACGGCCGGTAGTCCCGACGTATGGTCCTAGGGCTCAGGTCTCTCAGTTGGCTTTTCATAGCCGATCATTTAGAGTTGAAAACAGCAGGTCTGGGACAGGTAGGGGTTTCGTAGCCGCAGGCAGAACAGTTGAAACTGGAATAGCAGCAAGGCCAGGCGGACTGGGGGCAGCAGGGTGTCATCATGCCCGGTAGTCCTGACGTATGGTCCTAGGGCTCAGGTTCTCAGAGAGAAAGAGAGAACGAGAGAATTAGAGAGAGCATACTTAAATTCACACAGGACACTGGATAAGACAGGAGAAGTACTCCAGGTATAACCAACTAACCCCAGCCCCCCGACACATAAACTACTGCAGCATAAATACTGGAGGCTGAGACAGGAGCGGTCCGGAGACACTGTGGCCCCATCCGAAGAAACCCCCGGACAGGGCCAAACAGGAAGGATATAACCCCACCCACTCCGCCAAAGCACAGCCCCCGCACCACTAGAGGGATATCCCCAACCACCAACTTACAATCCTGAGACAAGGCCGAGTATAGCCCACAGAGGTCTCCACCACAGCACAAACCAAGGGGGGGGGGGGGCGCCAACCCAGACAGGAAGATCACGTCAGTAACTCAACCCACTCAAGTGACGCACCCCTCCCAGGGACGGCATGAAAGAGCACCAGCAGGCCAGTGACTCAGCCCCTGCAACAGGGTTAGAGGCAGAGAACCCCAGTGGAGAGGGGAACCGGCCTGGACAAGGGGAAAAGCAAGGCTGTTTTGTTGCTCCCGGCCCCTTTCCGTTACC
>LR778268.1:1537932-1579221 GCA_902810595.1 Coregonus sp. 'balchen' | reverse complement strand
TACCTAGCGCAGTAGGGCCTAACCATTTGTATTTGTGGTCCTGGCAACGGGACCTTTTTTGGACACCATTATTTTTGTCTTACTGAGAGTTACTGTCGGCCAAGGTCTGACATAATCTGTGGCAGAAGATCTAGGTGCTGCTGTAGGCCCTCCTTGGTTGTGACAAAGCACCAGATCATCAGCACACATAGACATTGACTTCAGATTCTAGTAGGGTGAGGGCCGGGGTGCTGCAGACTATTCTAGTGCCCTCGCCAATTCATTGATATATATGTTGAAGAGGGTGGGGCTTAAACTGCATCCCTGTCTCACCCCACGGCCCTGTGGCCTCTCTTTCTCTCTCTCTCTCTCTCTCTCCTCCTCTCTCTCCTCTCTTCTCTCTCTCTCCTCGTTACTACTCCTCCTCTCTCTCACTCGTCCTCTCTCTCCCTCTTCTCTTCTCTCTCTCTCTCTCCTCTCCGTCTCTCTCTCTCTCTCTCTGTCACACACACAGTACACTCCCTCACTCCCCCTATATTTAGTGTAGAGTCTTCGGTGATAGTGACATCCCATGATGAGTACAGCATGTCCTAGAATAGATCCACATGATGAGTACAGAATGTCCCTGTATTGATCCAGTCATTGTTTAGTATCATTGATTCACTGCAGCGCTGCTCATCTTCCTACAGGAAGCCTGTGATGAACTAAATCCTATTCATTTGGCTGCTGAATAACTTCTATCTGAGAAACAGTAGCATTGACCCTATAATCACAGTCACTTTGCCGGGTCTGCTGACTGTAGCTGCACCGCCTGCACTGGATCTGCTGACTGTAGCTGCACCTCCTGCATTAAGACTCACTACATTGACTCTTGCCACACCAGGCAGTTAAAGCGTTTGAGTGATCAAAGTTACATACTTGTAGGTTTTTCCCGAGCACATCATTTGTTATTGTGTATAAATCTTCTCATTCCTCTGTTGATTTCTCTATAGAGGAAATTCACTTGAATAATGTGAATGGTCAACTGCTTTGCTGTAACGTATGTAAAGCACACCTGTTTATAAAGATGAGCTCAGTACAATGTTTTGTCTGATTTTAAATCCAGTAGTTTGTTACTGTGAAACCATAGAACATCTATCACTAGTTTTGAACTCCCAGTCTAGTCAGTCAAGAAACTGTCAACTTGACATTTCATTCAATACCACACCAATACGCCCTAAAACTCCTCCCTAAACCACGTCTCCCCCTCTCCTCCCTAAACCACGTCCTCCCCCTCTCCTCCCTAAACCACGTCTCCCCCTCTCCTCCCTAAACCACGTCTCCCCCTCTCCTCCCTAAACCACGTCTCCCCCTCTCCTCCCTAAACCACGTCTCCCCTCTCCTCCTAAACCACGTCTCCCTCCCCCTAAACACGTCTCCCCCTCTCCCCCCTAAACCACGTCTCCCCCTCTCCCCCCTAAACCACGTCTCCAGTCTCCTCCCAACACGCTCCCCCTCTCCCCTAACCACGTCTCCCCCGTCTCCTCCCTAAACACACGTCTCCCCCTCTCCTCCCTAAACCACGCTCCCCCCTCCTCCCAACCACGTCTTCTCCCCCTCTCCTCCTAAACCACGTCGTCCCCCTCTCCTCCCTAAACCACGTCTCCCCCTCTCCTCCCTAAACCTCCTCTACTCATCTAGGAAGACTTCTTCTTTTCTCTCTGTCCCAGAAGCCCAGTCTGTTATTACCCAATGTCAGATTAAACTCTCCTCCAGTTCGTCTTTACCTCCACTGTGCTGTGGTCCCCCGCTGCACCCCAATGTCAGATTAAACTCTCCTCCAGTTCGTCTTTACCTCCACTGTGCTGTGGTCCCCCGCTGCACCCCGCTGTGCTCCAGCCTGATAGTGCATTTGGGGCCCAGCTCCTCTGTCCCTCTCCTTCCTTGCGGCGTGGCCTTGAGGCCTGGGGTCGTGGCCCCTGCGGTGTCCCCTAGCCCTGCCGGACTTGATCGCGAGCTGCGAAAGGAAACGACACCGGTTGGGTCACTGAGGCCTCAGAGAAACACTGAGATGGTGGGATCTCCTTTCATATAAAATAGGCTGACCCCCAGCTCAGGCAGACCTAACAGTGTTTGATGTGTGGTTTGGTGTGTGTTCTGGCTGACACAGATTTTACATAAGCAGCTAAAGATTTGACAGAAGTTGAGAATCTTTGCAGTAATCAGAAGTAGGATTATTTCCTATAGAAGTGGTATATGTTAAGGAACACCTAACTTTACAAGACTCACACTACTCCTTTCAACAACAGCAGCAATTACACATTCCAAGGGTACACCATGAGGTTGGGGTAAGATCTTTCAGATACAAAGGCCCAACTGACTGGCATAATGTACCTATAGAAATCAGGCCATTAAAATCACACAGGGAATTTAAGAAAGCCCTTTTTCAAACGTTAAGAACAAACTGTTTGTGTCTTTAACTAATAGAAACATCACTATGTGAAGATATTACTAAACATGTACAGTGGGGGAAAAATGTATTTAGTCAGCCACCAATTGTGCAAGTTCTCCCACTTAAAAAGATGAGAGAGGCCTGTAATTTTCATCATAGGTACACGTCAACTATGACAGACAAAATGAGGGGAAAAAAATCCAGAAAATCACATTGTAGGATTTTTAATGAATTTATTTGCAAATGATGGTGGAAAATAAGTATTTGGTCAATAACAAAAGTTTCTCAATACTTTGTTATATACCCTTTGTTGGCAATGACACAGGTCAAATGTTTTCTGTAAGTCTTCACAAGGTTTTCACACACTGTTGCTGGTATTTTAGCCCGTTCCTCCATGCAGATCTCCTCTAGAGCAGTGATGTTTTGGGGCTGTCGCTGGGCAACACGGACTTTCAACTCCCTCCAAAGATTTTCTATGGGGTTGAGATCTGGAGACTGGCTAGGCCACTCCAGGACCTTGAAATGCTTCTTACGAAGCCACTCCTTCGTTGCCCGGGCGGTGTGTTTGGGATCATTGTCATGCTGAAAGACCCAGCCACGTTTCATCTTCAATGCCCTTGCTGATGGAAGGAGGTTTTCACTCAAAATCTCACGATACACGGCCCCATTCATTCTTTCCTTTACACGGATCAGTCGTCCTGGTCCCTTTGCAGAAAAACAGCCCCAAAGCATGATGTTTCCACCCCCATGCTTCACAGTAGGTATGGTGTTCTTTGGATGCAACTCAGCATTCTTTGTCCTCCAAACACGACGAGTTGAGTTTTTACCAAAAAGTTATATTTTGGTTTAATCTGACCATATGACATTCTCCCAATCCTCTTCTGGATCATCCAAATGCACTCTAGCAAACTTCAGACGGGCCTGGACATGTACTGGCTTAAGCAGGGGGACACGTCTTGCACTGCAGGATTCGAGTCCCTGGCGGCGTAGTGTGTTACTGATGGTAGGCTTTGTTACTTTGGTCCCAGCTCTCTGCAGGTCATTCACATTCTGGGATTTTTGCTCACCGTTCTTGTGATCATTTTGACTCCACGGGGTGAGATCTTGCGTGGAGCCCCAGATCGAGGGAGATTATCAGTGGTCTTGTATGTCTTCCATTTCCTAATAATTGCTGCCACAGTTGATTTCTTCAAACCAAGCTGCTTACCTATTGCAGATTCAGTCTTCCCAGCCTGGTGCAGGTCTACAGTGGAGACCATAGTGGAGTTTGGAGTGTGGCCATTTGTCTTGGCCATAGTGGAGTTTGGAGTGTGACTGTTTGAGGTTGTGGACAGGTGTCTTTTAAACTGATAACAAGTTCAAACAGGTGCCATTAATACAGGTAACGAGTGGAGGACAGAGGAGCCTCTTAAAGAAGAAGTTACAGGTCTGTGAGAGCCAGAAATCTTGCTTGTTTGTAGGTGTCCAAATACTTATTTTCCACCATAATTTGCAAATAAATTCATAAAAAATCCTACAATGTGATTTTCTGGAGAAAAAAAATCTCAATTTGTCTGTCATAGTTGACGTGTACCTATGGTGAAAATTACAGGCCTCTCTCATCTTTTTAAGTGGGAGAACTTGCACAATTGGTGGCTGACTAAATACTTTTTTTCCCCACTGTATGTATGTATTATGGGTACTTCGTTTTATTAGTTGTATTAGTAGTTGTAGCAGTAATAATAATAATAATAATATGCCATTTAGCAGACGCTTTTATCCAAAGCGACTTACAGTCATGTGTGCATACATACAGTAGTATTATTAGTTGTATTAGTAGTTGTAGCAGTCGTATTATTAGTTGTATTAGTAGTTGTAGCAGTAGTATTATTAGTTGTATTAGTAGTTGTAGCAGTCATATTATTAGTTGTATTAGTAGTTGTAGCAGTCATATTATTAGTTGTATTAGTAGTTGTAGCAGTAGTATTATTAGTTGTATTAGTAGTTGTAGCAGTCATATTATTAGTTGTATTAGTAGTTGTAGCAGTCATATTATTAGTTGTATTAGTAGTTGTAGCAGTAGTATTATTAGTTGTATTAGTAGTTGTAGCAGTAGTATTATTAGTTGTATTAGTAGTTGTAGCAGTCATATTATTAGTTGTATTAGTAGTTGCAGCAGTAGTATTATTAGTTGTATTAGTAGTTGTAGCAGTAGTATTGTTAGTTGTATTAGTAGTTTTAGCAGTAGGATTATTAGTTGTATTAGTAGTTGTAGCAGTAGTATTATTAGTTGTATTAGTAGTTGTAGCAGTAGTAGTATTATTAGTTGTATTAGTAGTTTTAGCAGTAGGATTATTAGTTGTATTAGTAGTTTTAGCAGTAGTATTATTAGTTGTATTAGTAGTTGTAGCAGTAGTATTGTTAGTTGTATTAGTAGTTGTAGCAGTAGTATTATTAGTTGTAGCAGTCGTATTATTAGTTGTATTAGTAGTTGTAGCAGTAGTATTATTAGTTGTATTAGTAGTTGTACAAAACTTGTTTACACTGTTAATTTAGTTTCTTCCTCTTCTTCTTCTCCTTCTTCTTCTTCTCTTCTTCTCTTCTTCTTCTTCTTCTTCTTCTTCTTCTTCTTCTTCTTCTTCTTCTTCTTCTTCTTCTTCTTCTTCTTCTTCTTCCTCTGCTTCTTCTTCTTATTATTATTATTAGACAGTAGTTGTCATATTATTATTGTTACTAAGTGTTGTTGGCTTGTTTAGTTGTTTTCATTTGGAAACTCTTGAAAACAAGATGGTGAATTCTAAGAGAATTCATCCTGCAAAATGTCAAATAAATGTAGACTGACAGATCTGTATGTTGTCGCCACTACTCTATTTGGAGTGAATACATTTGATTGGAGAGGTCCAGCTGACATGTCCATCTGGTTACTGTGTTAGATTGGAGAGGTCCTGCTGACATGTCCATCTGGTTACTGTGTTAGATTGGAGAGGTCCAGCTGACATGTCCGTCTGGTTACTGTGTTAGATTGGAGAGGTCCAGCTGACATGTCCATCTGGTTACTGTGTTAGATTGGAGAGGTCCAGCTGACATGTCCATCTGGTTACTGTGTTAGATTGGAGAGGTCCAGCTGACATGTCCATCTGGTTACTGTGTTAGATTGGAGAGGTCCAGCTGACATAATAATAATAAATAATAATATGCCATTTAGCAGACGCTTTTATCCAAAGCGACTTACAATCATGCGTGCATACATTTTTTGTGAATGGGTGGTCCCGGGGATCGAACCCACTACCTTGGCGTTACAAGCGCCGTGCTCTACCAGCTGAGCTACAGAGGACATGTCCATCTGGTTACTGTGTTAGATTGGAGAGGTCCAGCTGACATGTCCATCTGGTTACTGTGTTAGATTGGAGAGGTCCAGCTGACATGTCCATCTGGTTACTGTTCTACTACACTGTGTCCTTAAGGGAGGCATGAGGTGGAGATGACCTCTCCTGTACCTCAGAGAGGCCTGACCGACTGACGGCCCTAAATCATTTGTACTGTGCATGTTTACCGGAGTTAAGAATGTGCCAAAAGCTCAACTAGCTTGAAATGTCGCCAACGGAGCTATCGATGTGGATCCTTTTGAATAGGTCAAATCGGTTGGTATGTTGTCAAGCAGGGCGTTGTCACGTCTGTTTGAGAGCAGAGGATCACTAGTTGGAGCCCGCTGTAGGGACAGGGACAGTGGAGGAAGCTATACGTATAGGGACAGGGACAGTGGAGAAAGCTATACGTATAGGGACAGGGACAGTGGAGGAAGCTATACATATAGGGACAGGGACAGTGGAGGAAGCTATACGTATAGGGACAGGGACAGTGGAGGAAGCTATACATATAGGGACAGGGACAGTGGAGAAAGCTATACGTATAGGGACAGGGACAGTGGAGGAAGCTATACGTATAGGGACAGGGACAGTGGAGGATGCTATACATATAGGGACAGGGACAGTGGAAGAAGCTATACATATAGGGACAGGGACAGTGGAGGAAGCTATACATATAGGGACAGGGACAGTGGAGGAAGCTATACATATAGGGACAGGGACAGTGGAGGATGCTATACATATAGGGACAGGGACAGTGGAGGAAGCTATACATATAGGGACAGGGACAGTGGAGGAAGCTATACGTATAGGGACAGGGACAGTGGAGGATGCTATACATATAGGGACAGGGACAGTGGAGGAAGCTATACATATAGGGACAGGGACAGTGGAGGATGCTATACATATAGGGACAGGGACAGTGGAGGAAGCTATACATATAGGGACAGGGACAGTGGAGGAAGCTATACATATAGGGACAGGGACAGTGGAGGAAGCTATACATATAGGGACAGGGACAGTGGAGGAAGCTATACATATAGGGACAGTGGAGGAAGCTATACGTATAGGGACAGGGACAGTGGAGGATGCTATACATATAGGGACAGGGACAGTGGAGGAAGCTATACATATAGGGACAGGGACAGTGGAGGAAGCTATACGTATAGGGATAGGGACAGTGGAGGAAGCTATACGTATAGTAGCACATTGACATCGGTTTCACATGATCTGGCCTGCTCTAGTCTGTAGGAGAACATCAGTGATATTGTAGACTGACTGACACTTCAATCAATTTGTTACAACATTAAACACGGATGAAATAGTGAGGGTTTAGATGTTAGCGGTGTTGTTATAGCTTTATTCAGAACAAAACTATTGAATCATGTTCTCTTTGAAAGCCTCAATAAAACAGATAAACAGTAAATAGCTTTGTGCCTGTCCCTGTACCTCAGTCTCCTCTACCTCAGTCTCCTGTACCTCAGTCTCCTGGACCTCAGGCTCCAGTACCTCAGTCTCCTGGACCTCAGTCTCCAGTACCTCAGTCTCCTGGACCTCAGTCTCCAGTACCTCAGTCTCCTGTCCCTCAGTCTCCTGGACCTCAGTCTCCTGTCCCTCAGTCTCCTGTACCTCAGTCTCCTGGACCTCAGTCTCCAGTACCTCAGTCTCCTGGACCTCAGTCTCCTCTACCTCAGTCTCCTGGACCTCAGTCTCCTGGACCTCAGTCTCCTGGCCTCAGTCTCCTGGACCTCAGTCTCCTGGACCTCAGTCTCCTGTACCTCAGTCTCCTCTACCTCAGTCTCCTGGACCTCAGTCTCCTGGCCTCAGTCTCCTGGACCTCAGTCTCCTGTCCCTCAGTCTCCTGGCCTCAGTCTCCTGGACCTCAGTCTCCTGTCCCTCAGTCTCCTGGACCTCAGTCTCCAGTACCTCAGTCTCCTGTACCTCAGTCTCCTGTACCTCAGTCTCCTGTACCTCAGTCTCCTGTACCTCAGTCTCCTGTACCTCAGTCTCCTGGACCTCAGTCTCCTGTCCCTCAGTCTCCTGGACCTCAGTCTCCTGGACCTCAGTCTCCAGTACCTCAGTCTCCTGGACCTCAGTCTCCTGTACCTCGTGTCTTGTCCAAGTAGTGATGGAGGCCTTTTGAGCTGCTCTCATCAAAAGCAGCCAGATCAATGGTGGTGTTACTGTCTTTTGTGTACTGATAAATATCCTGTGTGATGGACTGTCTGTCTCCTCTAGGTGCTGCGGTGGGTATTCATTGAAACCACCATCAGCACTTTCTGTTGAATAAGTCAGTCAACTGACTAGTGTAATTATCTGGAAAACTAAGGGACAAAGGGAAAGACAGCAAAGCTTTAAAGAATGGTTCCAGGCTTCCATCGCTACAACACTAAATATCCTGCTTGAATCTCTAGGTGGTACTTCTACTTGTGTTTTTTCCCTTCCTCGAAGCCTTCCTTCCTCTTTATTTATGACAACAACATGTGTTCTATTCTAGTTCTATTTACAGCTGATCGTACCCTGGGGAACAAAGACGTCTTGGTTCTTTGGGAGCTTGTTCGTCGAGACAGAGAGAGAGAGACAGAGACAGAGATACAGAGAGAGAGACAGAGAGAGAGACAGAGACAGAGAGAGAGAGAGAGAGAGAGAGAGGAGAGAGAGAGAGAGAGAGGAGAGAGGAGAGAGAGACAAAGACGTATATACAGAGAGAGAGCCAGAGAGACACAGAGAGAGACACAGAGAGAGACAGAGAGAGAGAGAGAGAGAGAGAGAAACAGACAGAGAGAGAGAGACAGAGAAAGAGACAGAGGCAGAGAGACAGACATACAGAGAAACAGACAGACAGACAGAGTGAGAGACAGACAGAGTGAGAGACAGAGAGACAGAGAAACGGAGACAGAGAGACAGAGACAGAGAGACAGAGACTAAGAGACAGACAGAGAAACAGACAGAGAGACAGACAGACAAAGAGAGACAGACAGAGAGACAGAGAGACAGAGACACAGAGAGACAGAGAGACACAGAGAGACAGAGACACAGAGACACAAAGAAACAGAGAGACAGAGAGAGATAGTTTCCATCCTCTGATGACAATAAAGTACTGTTCTAATATATTATAGTTTCATACTGTATGCACCCTCCTAACTCAGACAGCTGATTGGCTCTGGATAAGAGTGTCTGCTAAATGACTAAAATGTATAAGAACCACTGAAGCGCCACTCCAATTTAAACAGTTGTTTTAGATGGGATGTCCACATGGAGATAAACAGTTGTTTTAGATGGGATGTCCACATGGAGATAAACAGTTGTTTTAGATGGGATGTCCACATGGAGATAAACAGTTGTTTTAGATGGGATGTCCACATGGAGATAAACAGTTGTTTTCCTGCTGCATTATATTGATCCTTCATTTCACGGGTTAAAAGAGAAAGTCAATAAAAAGGAGAAAATCCAGTCCCATTATGCTGCTGGGAAGTGTGAACTGAACGCATCAGCGATGATGATTACTCTGCTCTACTAGGCCATGATTCCCTTTGCAAGCTCCAATTACACACTGCAATCTTTTAGCAAGTGAGCGATTAACCAGAGGACTGCCGTACCGTCGTTACACAGAGGCGTCGTATACGAGAGGTTTTTCCTCTGCCCGCCATTCCTGTCAACGTGATCCATGAGCTGATCAGATCCTCTCTGCTGACAGAAGACTGTCAATGTGATCCATGAGCTGATCAGATCCTCTCTGCTGACAGAAGACTGTCAACGTGATCCATGAGCTGATCAGATCCTCTCTGCTGACAGAAGACTGTCAACGTGATCCATGAGCTGATCAGATCATCTCTGCTGACAGAAGACTGTCAACGTGATCCATGAGCTGATCAGATCCTCTCTGCTGACAGAAGACTGTCCTCATTCCCGTCAACGTGATCCATGAGTTATTGCAAGCACATAAATCTGGTTTTAAGAGGCCTGTCTTGGTTGGGTCAGATTTGACCAAAGGCTTTTTGGACCAGGTTTTTTATTTATTGCCCTGGTGCTCGTTGGGTCGGCCATTGTGGGTCGGGATAAATCATAGTTTTATAGATCAAGGTGTGTTTGGGCTATATGAGGAGGGCGTAGTTCAGAAGGTCTTCTATGGTCGTCTCATTTCTTCCCTGCTGTAGTGTATAGGAATACTATTGTATTAACCCACTGTAGTGTATAGGAATACTATTCGTATGTATAGGAATACTATTGTATTAACCCACTGTAGTGTATAGGAATACTATTGTATTAACCCACTGTAGTGTATAGGAATACTATTGTATTAACCCACTGTAGTGTATAGGAATACTATTGTATTAACCCACTGTAGTGTATAGGAATACTATTGTATTAACCCACTGTAGTGTATAGGAATACTATTGTATTAACCCACTGTAGTGTATAGGAATACTATTGTATTAACCCACTGTAGTGTATAGGAATACTATTGTATTAACCCACTGTAGTGTATAGGAATACTATTGTATTAACCCACTGTACTGTATAGGAATACTATTGTATTAACCCACTGTACTGTATAAGAATACTATTGTATTAACCCACTGTACTGTTATTAACTGCACTCTTATTGACTCTAACACCTCTTACTATAGTAACAGCAAGCTGAATGTTACCCTACGGTCAGTCAAGTATCTCAATCTTAATTATGAGAGAACTCAAAAGTACGTCCATTAACCTTTTGAGAAGTCTCTTTATTTAGAATCACCCCCCACTCCTCCTGAGAGCACTTCCACCAGACAGCCAGGCCAGACAGCCAGGCCAGACAGCCAGGCCAGACAGCCAGGCCAGACAGCCAGGCCAGACAGCCAGGCCAGACAGCCAGGCCAGACAGCCAGGCCAGACAGCCAGGCCAGACAGCCAGGCCAGACAGCCAGGCTGCCACGATGCAGCTGTGATATACAGACAGTTTAGTGTAGAGTTGGAAGATAGATGGGCTTTGGGTGGTGCTACTAGATGACTATATATCTACTTTAGATATAATGGCAGCATTGTCCTGCAGGAGAGGCCAGATAAATCTCTAGTTTTAATAGTGTCTCTCTATTCAGTCAGTCCCGCTGTCAGCGAAGCCATCCAATAATGACCAGCCTCAAATGATGTGTTTTTACTTCCTCAGACGATACTTCACCTCCCCTCCTCTCCTCCTCTCTCACAGCCCTGCGCTGCTTGCTGCTATTGTTTGCACTGTATTTCTGCAGGTATTGATTGGCATTATGGTAAATCCGACGGGCACAATGGAACTCTATCAGGAAAATACAGGTTGATTATCTCAGGTCAGGCTGACCCTTCCCTCTCTGCGTTAAACTGACTATCTGCCTCCTTTTACCCTGCTAACTAAGACCTGAGTGGAACGAAAACAAAAAGAGGATGAGGATCCCCAGTCAGTTTGTGGTCGAAGAGCTGAAAGTCTTGTTTAAAGTAATGTTATTTTCACATATAAGGTGTATTTAAATATCACATGTACAATAGAAATGTATTTGTAAATCTGCTGTTTTAATGTTTTAATTGTATACACCAGAATGTTAGTTAATTTTATTTATTTATTACATTTTTTGAGTTATTTCCTTTTAAAGATTCATCTAACAGTGTAGTGACATCACTTGCCTTGTTTGTGGAGCCGACTATTTCCTGAGCTATTGTTTTCACATTACAAGAAAGCATAGAAACATTCTGTTCCATATACTTTGGTGAAGGCTCATAATTCTTTGTGTATAAAATAACAGTTTGTTCCACTAAAAAAGTATGAAAAAAATAATGTATGCACTCACTGACTGTAGGTCGCTCTGGATAAGAGCGTCTGCTAAAATGACTAAAATGTAAAAATGTAAATGTAAAAACATCCCTTCTATAACATTACAGTTTGATTCCAGAGGATGCATTACATTTTAGTCATTTAGCAGACGCTCTTATCCAGAGCGACCTACAGTTAGTGAGTGCATACGTTTTTCATACTTTAAAGGGGCAATCTGCAATTCAAACAATAACAACGCGGGACACCCCGCCGCTATTTTGGTAAACAGTTGAGGGATGGTCATAGTGGTCTTCTGTAGCTCAGTTGGTAGAGCATGGGGCTTGCAATGCCAGGATAGTGGGTTTGATTCCAAGGACCACCCATACGTAAAATGTATGCACGCATGACTGTAAGTCACTTTGAATAAAAGTGTCTGCTAAATGGTATATTTTATATTGTACTGCCAAAGATGGTAGAGAAAGCGAGACACCCCACTCCCTCATTTCACTCTGGTCTACTTATTGCCCCCGCCTCGCAGGGGTGCCCAGGCGAGACACCCCACTCCCCATTCACTCTGGTTACATTATGCCCCCGCTGCAAGGGGGTGCCCAGGCAGACAACCCACAACTCCCTCATTTCACTCTGGTCTACTTATTGTGCCCCACGCCTCGCAGAGGGGGCCCCAGCGAGAAACCCCCTCCTCATTTCATCTAATGGTCACTTAATGTCCCCCCCTCGCAGAGGGGTGTGCCCCAGGCGAGACATACCACTCCCTATTTCACTCTGGTGCTACTTATTGCCCCCGCCTCGCAGAGGGGTGCCCCAGGGCGAACCCCCACTCCCTCATTTCACTCTGGTCTATTATGGCCCCGCTCTGCAGAGGTGTGCCACCAGGGCGAGACACCCCCACTCCCTCATTTCATCTGGTCTACTTTTGCCCCGCCTCGCAGAGGGGTGCCCCAGGGCGCAACCCATCCTCATTCACTCTGGTCTACTATTGCCCCCGCCTCGCAGAGGGGGTGCCCCAGGGCGAGACAACCCCCACTCCCTCATTTCACTCTGGTCTACTTATTGCCCCCCGCCTCGCAGAGGGGTGCCCCCAGGGCGAGACAACCCCACTCCCTCATTTCACTCTGGTCTACTTATTGCCCCCGCCTCGCAGAGGGGGTGCCCCAGGGCGAGACACCCCACTCCCCTCATTTCACTCTGGTCTACTTATTGCCCCCCCGCCTCGCAGAGGGGTGCCCCAGGGCGAGACACCCCACTCCCTCATTTCACTCTGGTCTACTTATTGCCCCCCGCCTCGCAGAGGGGGTGCCCCAGGGCGAGACACCCCACTCCCTCATTTCACTCTGGTCTACTTATTTGCCCCCGCCTCGCAGAGGGGTGCCCAGGGCGAGACACCCCACTCCCTCATTTCACTCTGGTCTACTTATTGCCCCCGCCTCGCAGAGGGGGTGCCCCAGGGCGAGACACCCCACTCCCTCATTTCACTCTGGTCTACTTATTGCCCCCGCCTCGCAGAGGGGGTGCCCCAGGGCGAGACACCCCACTCCCTCATTTCACTCTGGTCTACTTATTGCCCCCGCCTCGCAGAGGGGGTGCCCCAGGGCGAGACACCCCACTCCCTCATTTCACTCTGGTCTACTTATTGCCCCCGCCTCGCAGAGGGGGTGCCCCAGGGCGAGACACCCCACTCCCTCATTTCACTCTGGTCTACTTATTGCCCCCGCCTCGCAGAGGGGGTGCCCCAGGGCGAGACACCCCACTCCCTCATTTCACTCTGGTCTACTTATTGCCCCCCGCCTCGCAGAGGGGGTGCCCCAGGGCGAGACACCCCACTCCCTCATTTCACTCTGGTCTACTTATTGCCCCCGCCTCGCAGAGGGGGTGCCCCAGGGCGAGACACCCCACTCCCTCATTTCACTCTGGTCTACTTATTGCCCCCGCCTCGCAGAGGGGGTGCCCCAGGGCGAGACACCCCACTCCCTCATTTCACTCTGGTCTACTTATTGCCCCCGCCTCGCAGAGGGGGTGCCCCAGGGCGAGACACCCCACTCCCTCATTTCACTCTGGTCTACTTATTGCCCCCGCCTCGCAGAGGGGGTGCCCCAGGGCGAGACACCCCACTCCCTCATTTCACTCTGGTCTACTTATTGCCCCCGCCTCGCAGAGGGGGTGCCCCAGGGCGAGACACCCCACTCCCTCATTTCACTCTGGTCTACTTATTGCCCCCGCCTCGCAGAGGGGGTGCCCCAGGGCGAGACACCCCACTCCCTCATTTCACTCTGGTCTACTTATTGCCCCCCGCCTCGCAGAGGGGGTGCCCCAGGGCGAGACACCCCACTCCCTCATTTCACTCTGGTCTACTTATTGCCCCCGCCTCGCAGAGGGGGTGCCCCAGGGCGAGACACCCCACTCCCTCATTTCACTCTGGTCTACTTATTGCCCCCGCCTCGCAGAGGGGGTGCCCCAGGGCGAGACACCCCACTCCCTCATTTCACTCTGGTCTACTTATTGCCCCCGCCTCGCAGAGGGGGTGCCCCAGGGCGAGACACCCCAACTCCCTCAGTTCACTTGGTCTATTATTGCCCCCGCCTCGCAGAGGGGGTGCCCCAGGGCGAGACACCCCACTCCCTCATTTCACTCTGGTCTACTTATTGCCCCCGCCTCGCAGAGGGGGTGCCCCAGGGCGAGACATCTCACTGGCTCATTTCGTTCTACTTTGGGCGGGGCGGGGCGGGTGGGGCAAGCGGGACGGGACAACAAGAAGACCAGAGCCAGCTGTTCCCTCTCTCGCGTTAGCATTCCAGATGTTATGGAGGAACCATGAGCTCAAGCCGGAAAAGCATGCTCACGCTAGAGAGGGAACGGCCCACTTACACAGACAGGAACCGTGACAATGTTTTTCAATGGTAAACGGCCTGAGTAAACTATCTTGGAAAGGCTGGTCATGGCTCACATCAACACCATTATCCCAGAAACCCTAGACCCACTTCAATTTGCATACCGCCCCAACAGATCCACAGATGATGCAATCTCTATTGCACTTCACACTGCCCTTTCCCACCTGGACAAGAGGAACACCTACATGAGAATGCTATTAATTGACTACAGCTCAGCGTTCAACACCATAGTGCCCTCAAAGCTCATCACTAAGCTAAGGACCCTGGAACTAAACACCTCCCTCTGCAACTGGATCCTGGACTTCCTGACGGGCCGCCCCCAGGTGGTAAGGGTAGGTAACAACACATCTGCCACGCTGATCCTCAACACGGAGGCCCCTCAGGAGTGCGTGCTCAGTCCCCTCCTGTACTCCCTGTTCACCCACGACTGCATGGCCAGGCACAACTTCAACACCATCATTAAGTTTGCCGATGACACAACAGTGGTAGGCCTGATCACCGACAACGACGAGACAGCCTACAGAGACCTGGCCATGTTGTGCCAGGATAACAACCTCTCCCTCAACGTGATCAAGACAAAAGGAGATGATTGTGGACTACAGGAAAAAGAAGAGGACCGAGCACGCCCCCATTCTCATCGATTGCCCCTTTTAATAAAATACTGTATCAAAAGTCAAGAGGGAGTTTTTCAAAAAGTAATATGTCTTGTTAACCAAGCTGTCAGCTATTTGACTGGCCTTATAAGCCAGCGTTGGAGGAAACCCTCTCTATCGATGGAGTGAAGTTAATAGCATTGATTGTGGATATTGTGTTTTGTCTCTGCAGGGACCCCAGTGAATCGTATTCCCATCATGGCCAAGCAGGTGTTGGATCTGTACACGCTCTACAAGCTGGTCACAGAAAAAGGCGGCTTAGTGGAGGTCATCAATAAGAAGATATGGCGTGAGATCACCAAAGGCCTCAACCTCCCTACCTCCATCACCAGTGCAGCTTTCACCCTGCGAACACAGTGAGTGAAGCTCTGTAAGGGTGCACCATACATCAACACAGTGAGTGAAGCTCTGTAAGGGTGCACCCATACATTAACACAGTGAGTGAATCTCTGTAAGGGTGCACCCATACATTAACACAGTGAGTGAATCTCTGTAAGGGTGCACCCATACATTAACACAGTGAGTGAATCTCTGTAAGGGTGCACCCATACATTAACACAGTGAGTGAATCTCTGTAAGGGTGCACCCATACATTAACACAGTGAGTGAATCTCTGTAAGGGTGCACCCATACATTAACACAGTGAGTGAATCTCTGTAAGGGTGCACCCATACATTAACACAGTGAGTGAATCTCTGTAAGGGTGCACCCATACATTAACACAGTGAGTGAATCCGCTGGTGATAACGAGAGATAACCTCCTAGCGCGGCTTAGACTCCCTTTTAGCTCCTACAGTAGTGACGCAGAACCAGTAGCCATGCAGAGTACTAAAACAACGTGTGCGTTGGAACCGCATAAAACAGACGTTTTTATGTGTTAGATATGTGAGTGTTAGATTCAAAGGATTCAAAGCTGATTCCCAGATTGAAAGCCGTCTCTTGTCCTTAAACAGGAAATAAAACCCTTTTCCTGTGACACTACGCTTGATTCAGAATAATATGGCAGCATAATGTTCTATAAATAACGCGAAATAAATAATCTAACGCCTGCTGTTCCTCTTATAAATACCTTATTGAATCACCACAGTCATTATGTTTTAGCAGAGTATTGATAGGCACAATAACATTTATGTTCTGCTCCGATGGTATGTGCATTACTACCATTACAGCCATTCATGACAATGATAGGGTTGGAGTAGAGGGGGATTCATGTGTCTAGTCCTGATCACAGTGGAGAGGAGAACAGCAGAGAGCCTGTTAGTTAGGGGCAGGGTCGGTCCTGGCCGTTATGCCACCCTAGTCGAGACCAAAAAAATTGCTGCCCCCCACAAAGCTAGAATAGTCCCAGTAACCAACATTTTCCAGATGTTGAAGTCAGGTTCAATTTAGGTTCTGAATAAAAGGTGAAAAATATGTATTTTCCAGACGTTTGTGACGAGTACTGATATATGAAGAGGCAGGACGCAGACGCAGGAATTAACAAGGTCAAGGTTTACTTAATAATGAGAACCAGTAGGTCCCTCAACGCATACGCCGGACTCCCGTCAATGTCCAGGGGCGGAGGTGGCATACCTCGGGGGACGGCATTCGCCAGAGGACCAGGAACCACTGGCCTGAGGAGAGACACATGAAAAGTGGGTGAGACACGATAGTGAGGGGGAAGGAGCAGCCGGTATGATACCTCATTTATCCGCCGGAGGACCTTAAACGGCCCCACAAACCGGGGGCTCAGTTTCTTGGAAGAAACCTCGCTCACTCACCCTGCCGGTCCTGACAGTGGTAACGAAGAAACCTCCCCAGTTCCTGGTTCATGCGCTCCACCTGCCCATTCGACTTAGGCCTATACCCGGAAGTGAGGCTGGCCGTGACCCCGATCTACTCCATGAAAGCCTTCCACACTCGGGAGGTGAATTGGAGGCCACGGTCCGAGACGATGTCCTCCGGAAGTCCATAATGCCGGAAGACCTGTTGGAACAGGACCTCAGCGACCTGGAGAGCAAAAGGAAGACCAGTTAGGGGCAAAAAACTGCATGATTTGGAGAACCGATCTACGGCCACCATGAAGCTCTGACGGCGTCCGTCTTCACTCCTTCCATGAACACCCCCTGAGGACTGATCCTGTATCCCAGGAAGGAGATGGCCTGTTGGTGGAATTCCCATTTCTCCCCCTTCACCAACAGGCTGTGTTCCCGGAGGTGGAGTAGGACAGCTTGGACGTCCCTGACGTGCTCCTCGAACGTAGCCGAGTAGATCAGGATATTGTCGATGTACACCACCACCTGTCTACTCAGCATGTCACGGAACACGTAATTGACGAAGGACTGGAACACAGAAGGTGCGTTGGCGAGGCCGTAGGGCATGACGCAGTATTCATAGTGGCCTGAGGTCTCCTTCCCGGATTCGGATCCGGTTTTAGGCACTCCTCAGGTCCAACTTGGTAAAGTACCGGGCCCCTCGTAGCTGCTCGATGGCCGACGGAACCAGAGGGAGGGGGTACCGGTACTTGGTGGTGACTGCGTTCAGCCCCCTGTAGTCAATGCATGGTCCCCTGTAGCTCAGTTGGTAGAGCATGGCGCTTGCAACGCCAGGGTTGTGGGTTCGTTTCCCACGGGGGGCCAGTATGAAAATGTATGCACTCACTAACTGTAAGTCGCTCTGGATAAGAGCGTCTGCTAAATGACTAAAATGTAAAAAATGTCTCAGTCCTCTGTCATTTTTGGCCATGAAGAAGAAGCTGGCGGAGGCAGGAGAGGTAGCGCGTCTGATGAAATCCTGTTTCAGGGTCTCCGGCACATACTTCTCCATGGCCTCAGTCTCCACCATGGAAAGGGGGTAAATGCGACTCTTCGGGGGGTGTTGTCCATCCAGCAGGTCAATGGCGCAGTCCCAGGGCCTGTGAGGAGGGAGACACGTAGCCTTTGATGAAGAGAAGACATCGGAGAGATCTGCGTACTCACGTGAAATGTTGGGCTGGAGGGCGGACTCCGGACTCTCCACTGATGTGGAACAACGAACCACCGGCAGGTCTTCCGGCATGAGGTGGACCAGGCTGTGATACTCTTGGTGATCCAATTGATGGTGGGGTTGTGTAGTCTGAGCCAGGGCAATCCCAAGATGATCCGGTGAAGGGGTGACGTGACGATGTGGAATGACAGCTCCTCGTGGTGCTCCGGTAGTGTAGGAATGGGGATGGTGATGGGGAAAAATGACATGCAAGGGGTTTATTGTCCAGTGAGGTGACATGTAGCGGAGATGGCAGTGGAACGTTAGGCAACCCCCATTCAGAGACCAGCTCCCTATCTATAAGGTTCCCCGCTGATCCGGAATCTATCATTGCAGTAGATATGGAAGAGAAGGAATAACCAGTCACCGTTATGGGCACTAAAAACAATGGTTTTGTGATAGGAGATGCCGTCACACTCACGGAGCGGGAGTCATACCGCCTAGATGGGGAGCCGCCAGGAGATCTGTGGTCCGTGGTGGTGTAGGTGGTGCTGCCCACCTCCATGGGTGAGGACTCGGAAGCAGGGCGGCTTCCATAGCTCAGATGGGGTGAGCGTCGAGGCTCCGGGAGGTGTTGGGAAAGCCGTCTCTCTCTCAACATGTCATCAAGACGGATGGACGTGGTGTTGAGGGTATCAAGGTCCATCTCGTCGTCCCGACATGCGAGTTCCGTCTTAATGTCCTCCCGTAAGCTTCTCCTGAAGGCCGTGCGTAGAGCAGCCGGAAGACGCCGCCACCGTGCGAAAGCTCGGGCGAGGGCCCTTCGCTCTGTTGTAGATGGAGGAGACGCTCACCCCCGTCCTTTCCCTCCGTGGGATGATCAAACACCGCCCTGAACCGAGCGAGGAAGGTGGGGTAGGGAAGCGCCACTGCGTCCTCTCCTTCCCAGACTGCCGTGGCCCAATCCAGCGCCTTTCCTTTAAGTAGTGAAATCACCAGCGCTATCCTGGCTTGGTCAGATGGATATGCCCCAGGCTGACGCGCCAGATAAAGTGAAACCTGTAGCAGGAAGCCGCTACATTTAGTAGTTTTACCGTCATAGAGCTCCGGTAGGGTGAGGGTTCCCGCAGAAGTGGGTGATAGCACGGGAACAGGTGGATTGGATGCACTCGCCGCTCCCTGAGGTGGAACCGCAGCGCTGGGCAGATTATGCAGAGTTTGGATTACTTCCTGCATGGCGGCGTTCAACTGGGCTGGTGCTCGTCCAGGCACTGGGAAACTCCTGCTGCATCCATTTTCGTGGTGTGTGATTCTGTGACGAGTACTGAGTATACGAAGAGGCAGGACGCAGACGCAGGAATTAACAAGGTCAAGGTTTACTTAACAATGACAAAGAGAAATAACAGAGAAAGGTAGAGTAAACGACACGAAGCTAAACAATCACACACAACATCATCCAGAACAGTCCAGGGCTAAACAGGGGTGGTGATGAGATGATGAGGTGCAGGTGCGCTGGAGGTGATTAGGGTGCGTTGGGTTTCCATTCCGGTGTTGCCGAGGTGGTGCGCTCAGACCGGTGGCTCAGTAGACCGGCGAATCAGAGCGCCGGAGGGGAGCAACGGGAGGAGACGTGACAACGTTGAAGATACATATTTTTGGGATGTGGAAAATATGTATTTTCCGGATATTGAAATCAGGTTAATTGTCGGTTCTGAATGAAAGTTGAAAAGACATCATGTATAGACATCTATGTTTGGGCCAAATCAAGGCTGGTCCAGACTGGACAAAATCTGAACCAAACATAAACTTCTATGATTGGTTCAGATTTGGTCCGGACCGGAAACCACTGATCATTACAATTTAGCCCACGGGATGAAACTCCTGGACAGCAGTTGTGAGTTGCCTGATTGTCCATTTCCATATCGTCCATTTTACTTTGACCTGTTTTTAGGAGATGTGTTGTTTGTTAACATGTCAGCGCATTTTTTTTATTTAAATGGGCGCCATTTAAACGTGGTCCTCTGTAGCTCAGCTGGTAGAGCACGGCGCTTGTAACGCCAAGGTAGTGGGTTCGATCCCCGGGACCACCCCATACACGAAAAAATGTATGCATGCATGACTGTAAGTCGCTTTGGATAAAAGCGTCTGCTAAATGGCATATTATTATTATTATTATTTAAGTTAGGCTATTTGATCGGAGGAACCTGCATGATGTAAAAACGTTTCTGTCTCATTACATAGTCATTCATTTTATTTCCAGTCTGTAGGCGTCAGAAAAGGTCACATTCTCTTTCTACCATATCCTATATCTACTACATGATTTATGTTAGATGAATTTTTGGACGGAGAGGCACACTGGGCATGGACAGGATAAATATTTTGCATCCCTGCCTTTGACAAAGTAGGCATTTCTTATCACAGGGCGGCATCAGCGTTCACCTAAAAAAGCCCAAATGCAGCCTGGTCTCATAGAGTAGGACGGAACATAGTAAACAAAAATACGGGACACTAAAATTAGTCTGATATGTTACGTTTGGTATGAATAAATAAGACAGATGGTTTCTTAAGGCAAAAACGAAAGTAGGTTGCGAGTTCGAATCTCATCAAGGACAACTTGTGCATTTTAGCTAATTAGCAACTTTTCACGAACGTCTAGCAACCCAAAGGTTGCGAGTTCGAATCTCATCAAGGACAACTTGTGCATTTTAACACGAACGTCTAGCAACCCAAAGGTTGCGAGTTCGAATCTCATCAAGGACAACTTGTGCATTTTAGCCAATTAGCAACTTTTCACGAACGTCTAGCAACCCAAAGGTTGCGAGTTCGAATCTCATCAAGGACAACTTGTGCATTTTAACACGAACGTCTAGCAACCCAAAGGTTGCGAGTTCGAATCTCATCAAGGACAACTTGTGCATTTTAGCTAATTAGCAACTTAACACGAACGTCTAGCAACCCAAAGGTTGCGAGTTCGAATCTCATCAAGGACAACTTGTGCATTTTAACACGAACGTCTAGCAACCCAAAGGTTGCGAGTTCGAATCTCATCAAGGACAACTTGTGCATTTTAGCTAATTAGCAACTTAACACGAACGTCTAGCAACCCAAAGGTTGCGAGTTCGAATCTCATCAAGGACAACTTGTGCATTTTAACACGAACGTCTAGCAACCCAAAGGTTGCGAGTTCGAATCTCATCAAGGACAACTTGTGCATTTTAGCTAATTAGCAACTTAACACGAACGTCTAGCAACCCAAAGGTTGCGAGTTCGAATCTCATCAAGGACAACTTGTGCATTTTAGCTAATTAGCAACTTTTCAACTACTTACTACTTTTGAGCTACTTTGCAACTACTTAGCATGTTAGCTAAAAATTACCCCAAACCTAACCCTTTTAGCTAACCCTTCCCCCAACCTTAACCTTAACCCTTTAACCTAACTCCTAAACTTAACCCTAACCTTAATCCTAACCCCTAACCCCTAGCCTAGCTAACATTAGCCAGCTAGCTAACGCTAGTCACCTATCTAGAATTCATAACATTTTATATTTTTTGAAAATGTGTAATATATTGTAACATTTTGAAAATTCGTAACATATAATACGAATTGTAATTCGTAACATATCATACGGATGAGTGATGGACATCCACAAATGAATACATACCGTAAGAAACGTAACATATCATACTAAATGGAGTGTCTCGTATTTACGTACAGAATAATATGAAATGCTCTGAGACCTGGTTGCCATAGGCCACTGGTTCAGAGAAATTGTCATTGTTTTTTGGGCAGAATTGTGTGAGGTTTTATGTGTTGTTGGAGGTGCGCCTTGGTCAGTTTAGCTCAGAAAATGCTGCCCTCGTCAATCTGCCAGCATAATCCTGCCTAATGAGCGAGCCGGCCCTGTGTTAATACACATCAACCCTTTCACTCTGTATAATCCTCATCACAGTAGAGAGGAAGCAATTGCATCATCCTCAAAGCAGATTCCTATTCTTCTGGCTGTTGTGACAGAGGCCTTCGTAGACAGCAAGGTTTAGGTAGTGTTGACCAAGTTTAAATGCTAGAGAAACATACAGCAATAGACAATTTGATGTATTTATTTAACCTTTATTTAAGCGGGCAAGTCAATGAATGCTCCCCAAGAAGTATCAGAATGTTAACCCTGAATAAATATGTGTTATTTGATGTGTATTACCTGTCTGCAGGTATATGAAGTACCTCTCCCCCTACCAATGTGAAAACAGGGGTCTGAGCTCCATATTGTTTAAGAACAGTCAGAAAAGTAATACAACTACTGTTATTATAAACCGTTTATTATAAATGTACAACTAAGATGTTGTTTACCACTATTTACATTATATTTTATAGGTTGGCTGTTAATAGTCCCCATCTGTAATAAATGACATAATGTTACCTTGTTGACAGTCCCCACCTGTAATAAATGACATAATGTTACCTTGTTGACAGTCCCCACCTGTAATAAATGACATAATGTTACCTTGTTGACAGTCCCCACCTGTAATAAATGACATAATGTTAACTTGTTGACAGTCCCCACCTGTAATAAATGACATAATGTTACCTTGTTGACAGTCCCCACCTGTAATAAATGACATAATGTTACCTTGTTAATAGTCCCCACCTGTAATAAATGACATAATGTTACCTTGTTGACAGTCCCCACCTGTAATAAATGACATAATGTTAACTTGTTGACAGTCCCCACCTGTAATAAATGACATAATGTTACCTTGTTGACAGTCCCCACCTGTAATAAATGACATAATGTTACCTTGTTGACAGTCCCCACCTGTAATAAATGACATAATGTTACCTTGTTGACAGTCCCCACCTGTAATAAATGACATAATGTTACCTTGTTGACAGTCCCCACCTGTAATAAATGACATAATGTAACCTTGTTGACAGTCCCCACCTGTAATAAATGACATAATGTAACCTTGTTGACATCCAGGATGACACAAGCATTATGGCAGCCTCTTGGAGTAAAATGTTGTAAAATGTCCTCCTCATACTGTCCCTGTTCCCTTCCGACAGGTATATGAAGTACCTCTACCCTTACGAATGTGAAAAGAGGCGTCTGAGCTCCCCCGGAGAGCTCCAGGCAGCTATCGACAGTAACCGCCGCGAGGGGCGTCGCCAGAGCTACCGGTCGGCCATCTTTAACTACTCTCCAGCAGGGACCCCCTCCATCCTCTCCTCCCCCAAGATGAGCATGCCTCACCTGGCCATGTCCACCCACAACGGAGCACACCTGACCCAGAGACACAACATCAAGAAAGGTGAGACACAGAGTACTTTACTGCCTGCTTGTGACAGGAAGAGCCTGCCATGCTGCTGCCCTGGTAGAGGTAAAGATCCATCAACAAGATGAGATGTAGTTGCTTTGACGGATGTGGTTGCTTTGACGGATGTGGTTGGTTTGACGGATGTGGTTGGTTTGACGGATGTGGTTGCTTTGACGGATGTGGTTGGTTTGACGGATGTGGTTGGTTTGACGGATGTGGTTGGTTTGACGGATGTGGTTGGTTTGACGGATGTGGTTGGTTTGACGGATGTGGTTGGTTTGACGGATGTGGTTGGTTTGACGGATGTGGTTGGTTCACTCCAGGCTCACTTAGTGGTGTTGTTAAATATAGAGAATATTATATAAAATAAAGACATAGAATAACAAAAAGGGAATGTTGTGGTTTGTCTGGGATTCATTCCAAATGACAGGATAGCGTGATAACACCTACCACAGAATATCTATCTGGGAGACAAGATAGCATGATAACACCTACCACAGAATATCTATCTGGGAGACAAGATAGCATGATAACACCTACCACAGAATATCTATCTGGGAGACAAGATAGCATGATAACACCTACCACAGAATATCTATCTGGGAGACAAGATAGCGTGATAACACCTACCACAGAATATCTATCTGGGAGACAAGATAGCGTGATAACACCTACCACAGAATATCTATCTGGGAGACAAGATAGCATGATAACACCTACCACAGAATATCTATCTGGGAGACAAGATAGCATGATAACACCTACCACAGAATATATATCTGGGAGACAAGATAGCGTGATAACACCAACCACAGAATATCTATCTGGGAGACAAGATAGCATGATAACACCTACCACAGAATATCTATCTGGGAGACAAGATAGCGTGATAACACCTACCACAGAATATCTATCTGGGAGACAAGATAGCGTGATAACACCTACCACAGAATATCTATCTGGGAGACAAGATAGCATGATAACACCTACCACAGAATATATATCTGGGAGACAAGATAGCGTGATAACACCTACCACAGAATATCTATCTGGGAGACAAGATAGCATGATAACACCTACCACAGAATATCTATCTGGGAGACAAGATAGCGTGATAACACCTACCACAGAATATCTATCTGGGAGACAAGATAGCATGATAACACTTACCACAGAAGGAGAAGTTAGAGTTATTTTCATGGGTTTAATGATTTCACAATCACTAC
This sequence comes from Coregonus sp. 'balchen', assembly GCA_902810595.1. Lineage (NCBI taxonomy): Eukaryota > Metazoa > Chordata > Actinopteri > Salmoniformes > Salmonidae > Coregonus > Coregonus sp. 'balchen'. The sequence goes on along the minus strand of LR778268.1, from coordinate 1,554,662 downwards.
TCCCCAACAGCACACACACACACACTGCCGTCCATTCACCCACATAAAACCTGTGGGCAGTCTGGTCATCACTGGGAAGAGGAAACATCTTGCAGGACTTCCTCATACCCATGATGCCCTGCTGCCAATTTCCTGGCTGCGTCACAGAGGAACGAACGCAGAAACATTATCCAGAGCGACTTACAGGAGCAATTAGGGTTAAGTGCCTTGCTTAAGGGCACATCGGCAGATTTTTCACCTAGTCGGCTCGGGGATTAGAACCAGCGACCTTTCGGTTACTGGCACAACGCTCTTACCCACTAAGCTACCTGCCGAAACAAAGAGCATTCTGGGAGGAGGAGGTGTGGGATAATAATGGGAGCGTGAGGAACATTAGGGGTGGAATACCGAGAGAGAGAGAGAGGGGGGGGGGGGGGGGGGGGGGGGGGGGGGAGAGAGAGAGAGTGAGAGAGAGAGGGGGGGGGGGAACGGACGGACGGACGGACGGAGAGAGGGAGGCAGCGAGGAGGGGGGGAGAGAAAGAGAGAGAAATAGAGAGGTCAGCCCTATCAGATCACAGCAAAATCACAGTATAGCAAAATAACAGAACTTGAACAGAACAATACTCAATCCTGAGGCATCAAAGCCAAAGGAACTACATAATATTAAGAAATGCTATAGATGGAATGAAAGTAGTGTAGAAACATACAAAAAACAATTAGGCAATAACAAATTCAATCCCATTTAGACAACTTCCTGGACAAAATATTTCACTGTAATAGTGAAGGTGTAAACTTGGCAGTAGAAAACCTAAACAGTATATTTGACCTCTCAGCTTCGCTTTCAAATCTAAAAATGTCAAGCAGACAACCTAAGAAAATGAACAGCTATGACAAATGTTTTGATGAAGAATGCAAAAACCTAAGAAAGAAATTGAGAAACCAATCCAACCAAAAACATAGAGACACAGAAAACCTGCGCCTATGTCTTCACTATGGTGAATCACTAAAACAATACAGAAATACACTACGGAAAAAGAAGGAACAGCATGTCAGAAATCAGCTCAATGTAATTGAAGAATCCATAGAATCTAACCACTTCTGGGAAAATTGGAACACACTAAACAAACATTAGTGTCTATTTTGAGAAACAGGTGCCTCACAGGTCCTCAACTGGCAGCTTCATTAAATAGTACCCGCAAAACACCAGTCTCAACGTCGACAGTGAAGAGGCGACTCCGGGATGCTGACCTTCTAGGCAGAGTTGCAAAGAAAAAGCCATATCTCAGACTGCCCACCTTAATCTTTTATTTTTATTGGCCAGTCTGAGATATGGCTTTTCTTATTATTATTAATATGGTATTGTACCATAGGGATAGCCTGGTGGTATTGCACCATAGGGATAGCCTGGTGGTATTGTACCATAGGGATAGCCTGGTGGTATTACACCATAGGGATAGCCTGGTGGTATTACACCATAGGGATAGCCTGGTGGTATTACACCATAGGGATAGCCTGGTGGTATTGTACCAAAGGGATAGCCTGGTGGTATTGCACCATAGGGATAGCCTGGTGGTATTGTACCATAGGGATAGCCTGGTGGTATTACACCATAGGGATAGCCTGGTGGTATTGCACCATAGGGATAGCCTGGTGGTATTACACCATAGGGATAGCCTGGTGGTATTGCACCATAGGGATAGCCTGGTGGTATTGCATATTGGATAGCCTGGTGGTATTACACCATAGGGATAGCCTGGTGGTATTGCACCATAGGGATAGCCTGGTGGTATTGCACCATAGGGATAGCCTGGTGGTATTGTACCATAGGGATAGCCTGGTGGTATTGCACCATAGGGATAGCCTGGTGGTATTGCACCATAGGGATAGCCTGGTGGTATTGCACCATAGGGATAGCCTGGTGGTATTGCACCATAGGGATAGCCTGGTGGTATTGCACCATAGGGATAGCCTGGTGGTATTGCACCATAGGGATAGCCTGGTGGTATTGCATATTGGATAGCCTGGTGGTATTGCACCATAGGGATAGCCTGGTGGTATTGCACCATAGGGATAGCCTGGTGGTATTGCACCATAGGGATAGCCTGGTGGTATTGCACCATAGGGATAGCCTGGTGGTATTGCACCATAGGGATAGCCTGGTGGTATTGCACCTAGGGATAGCCTGGTGGTATTGCACCATAGGGATAGCCTGGTGGTATTGCACCATAGGGATATCCTGGTGGTATTGCACCATAGGGATAGCCTGGTGGTATTGCACCATAGGGATAGCCTGGTGGTATTGCACCATAGGGATAGCCTGGTGGTATTGCACCATAGGGATAGCCTGGTTGGTATTGCACCATAGGGATAGCCCTGGTGGTATTGCACCATAGGGATAGCCTGGTGGTATTGCACCATAGGGATAGCCTGGTGGTATTGCACCATAGGGATAGCCTGGTGGTATTGCACCATAGGGATAGCCTGGTGGTATTGCACCATAGGGATAGCCTGGTGGTATTGCACCATAGGATAGCCTGGTGGTATTGCACCATAGGGATAGCCTGGTGGTATTGCACCATAGGGATAGCCTGGTGGTATTGCACCATAGGGATAGCCTGGTGGTATTGCACCATAGGGATAGCCTGGTGGTATTGCACCATAGGGATAGCCTGGTGGTATTGCACCATAGGGATAGCCTGGTGGTATTGCACCATAGGGATAGCCTGGTGGTATTGTACCATAGGATAGCCTGGTGGTATTGCACCATAGGGATAGCCTGGTGGTATTGCACCATAGGGTATAGCCTGGTGGTATTGCACCATAGGGCTAGCCTGGTTGTATTGCACCATAGGGATATGCCTGGTGGGTATTGCCACCATAGGGATAGCCTGGTGGTATTGCACCATAGGGATAGCCTGGTGGTATTGCACCATAGGGATAGCCTGGGTGGTATTGTACCATAGGGATAGCCTGGTGGTATTGCACCATAGGGATAGCCTTGGTGGTATTGCACCATAGGGATAGCCTGGTGGTATACACCATAGGGATAGCCTGGTGGTATTGCACCATAGGGATAGCCTGGTGGTATTACACCATAGGGATAGCCTGGTGGTATTGCACCATAGGGATAGCCTGGTGGTATTGTACCATAGGGATAGCCTGGTGGTATTGCACCATAGGGATAGCCTGGTGGTATTGCACCATAGGGATAAGCCTGGTGGTATTACACCATAGGGATAGCCTGGTGGTATTGCACCATAGGGATAGCCTGGTGGTATTACACCATAGGGATAGCCTGGTGGTATTGTACCATAGGGATAGCCTGATGGTATTGTACCATAGGGATAGCCTGGTGGTATTGCACCATAGGGATAGCCTGGTGGTATTGTACCATAGGGATATCCTGGTGGTATTGCACCATAGGGATAGCCTGGTGGTATTACACCATAGGGATATCCTGGTGGTATTGCACCATAGGGATAGCCTGGTGGTATTACACCATAGGGATAGCCTGGTGGTATTGCACTATAGGGATAGCCTGGTGGTATTGTACCATAGGGATAGCCTGGTGGTATTGCACCATAGGGATAGCCTGGTGGTATTGCACCATAGGGATAGCCTGGTGGTATTGCATATTGGATAGCCTGGTGGTATTGCACCATAGGGATAGCCTGGTGGTATTACACCATAGGGATAGCCTGGTGATATTGCACCATAGGGATAGCCTGGTGGTATTGCACCATAGGGATAGCCTGGTGGTATTGCACCATAGGGATAGCCTGGTGATATTGTCACCATAGGGATAGCCTGGTGGTATTGCACCATAGGGATAGCCTGGTGGTATTGCACCATAGGGATAGCCTGGTGGTATTGCACCATAGGGATAGCCTGGTGGTATTGCATATTGGATAGCCTGGTGGTATTGCACCATAGGGATAGCCTGGTGGTATTGCACCATAGGGATATCCTGGTGGTATTGCACCATAGGGATAGCCTGGTGGTATTGTACCATAGGGATAGCCTGGTGGTATTGCACCATAGGGATAGCCTGGTGGTATTGCACCATAGGGATAGCCTGGTGGTATTGCACCATAGGGATAGCCTGGTGGTATTGCACCATAGGGATAGCCTGGTGGTATTGCACCATAGGATAGCCTGGTGGTATTGCACCATAGGGATAGCCTGGTGGTATTGCACCATAGGGATAGCCTGGTGGTATTACACCATAGGGATAGCCTGGTGGTATTGCACCATAGGGATAGCCTGGTGGTATTGCACCATAGGGATAGCCTGGTGGTATTGCACCATAGGGATAGCCTGGTGGTATTACACCATAGGGATAGCCTGGTGGTATTACACCATAGGGATAGCCTGGTGGTATTGCACCATAGGGATAGCCTGGTGGTATTGCACCATAGGGATAGCCTGGTGGTATTGTACCATAGGGATAGCCTGGTGGTATTGTACCATAGGGATAGCCTGGTGGTATTGCACCATAGGGATAGCCTGGTGGTATTACACCATAGGGATAGCCTGGTGGTATTGCACCATAGGGATAGCCTGGTGGTATTACACCATAGGGATAGCCTGGTGGTATTGCACCATAGGGATAGCCTGGTGGTATTGCACCATAGGGATAGCCTGGTGGTATTGTACCATAGGGATAGCCTGGTGGGTATTGTACCATAGGGATAGCCTGGTGGTATTACACCATAGGGATAGCCTGGTGGTATTGTACCATAGGGATAGCCTGGTGGTATTGCACCATAGGGATAGCCTGGTGGTATTGCACCATAGGGATAGCCTGGTGGTATTACACCATAGGGATAGCCTGGTGGTATTGCACCATAGGGATAGCCTGGTGGTATTGCATATTGGATAGCCTGGTGGTATTACACCATAGGGATAGCCTGGTGGTATTGCACCATAGGGATAGCCTGGTGGTATTGCATATTGGATAGCCTGGTGGTATTACACCATAGGGATAGCCTGGTGGTATTGCACCATAGGGATAGCCTGGTGGTATTGTACCATAGGGTAGCCTGGTGGTATTACACCATAGGGATAGCCTGGTGGTATTACACCATAGGGATAGCCTGGTGGTATTACACCATAGGGATAGCCTGGTGGTATTGCACCATAGGGATAGCCTGGTGGTATTGCACCATAGGGATAGCCTGGTGGTATTGTACCATAGGGATAGCCTGGTGGTATTGCACCATAAGGATAGCCTGGTGGTATGTACCAAAGGGATAGCCTGGTGGTATTGCACCATAGGGATAGCCTGGTGGTATTGTACCATAGGGATAGCTGGTGGTGTATTACACCATAGGGAAGCCTGGTGGTATTGCACCATAGGGATAGCCTGGTGTATGATATGGATAGCCTGGTGGTATTGCACCATAGGATAGCCTGGTGGTATTGCACCCATAGGGATAGCCTGGTGCCTGGTGGTTATTGCACCCATGAGGGAAGCCTGGTGGTATGGCCACCATAGGATAGCCTGGTGGTATTGCACCTAGGGATAGCCTGGTGGTATTGCACCATAGGATAGCATGGTGGTATTAGCACCATAGGGATAGCTGGTGGTATTAGCACCATAGGGATAGCCTGGTGGTATTGCACCATAGGGATAGCTGGTGGTATTGCCCACCATAGGGATAGGATAGCCTGGTGGTATTGCACCATAGGGATAGCCTGGTGGTATTGCACCATAGGGATAGCCTGGTGGTATTGCACCATAGGGATAGCCTGGTGGTATTGCACCATAGGGATAGCCTGGTGGTATTGCACCATAGGGATAGCCTGGTGGGTATTGTAACATAGGGATAGCCTGGTGGTATTGCCACCATAGGGATAGCCCTGGTGGTATTGCACCATAGGGATAGCCTGGTGGTATTGCACCATAGGGATAGCCTGGTGGTATTGCACCATAGGGATAGCCTGGTGGTATTGCACCATAGGGATAGCCTGGTGATATTGCATATTGGATAGCCTGGTGGTATTGCATATTGGATAGCCTGGGTGCCAGTCTGTTTGTACTCTATAGGCAAGTCCTTGTTAGTCTTTTGGGAATAAGCCACAGTCAGACTGGCACCCAGGCTACCATAGGGATGGCATTTGTTTTTTGGTCACTAAGGTGATTTGAAAGAGGACAAATGTATGTTTGTGTGTGTGTGTCTAATGTTTCAGTGGTAGGCGCAATGCCGTGACCTGACTGCTGAATTGAATTACATTTTAAAGACAGGATGGACTGAAGACACAATGCTCAGGAAATGTGATTTAAAAAATCTCCTCGCATGATTTGCCTGCTCATGCTATAATTTCCCACAAAGTTTGAATATCAAACCGGACATTTCAAGCCAGAGTACAACCGTTAGTGAGTTCCAAATGTTTTCTACTGCCATCCATAAGCACTTCGTGACCATGGACAAATTCATTTGTCTTCCCTCAGAGGATGGCCTGATGGCAGGCTGTCTGCCGGGCCGTGTTGGGGAGATGCCCATGTCTCTGGGAGGGCACCACGGGGCGGAAGCTCAGACCGTGGCGGCTGCAGCAGTACAGGCTGCAGCGTTGGAGCAGCTGAGGGAGAAGCTGGAGAGCGGGGAGCCGCCAGAGAAGAAGATGATGATGGAGCAACAGAGGCTCATGCAGCATGCGCTGCAGCAGAACCTCCTCACCATGGCAACACAGCTGCCCATGAACATCAAGCTGAACAACATGAGAGGTAATATTACACTTTATTTACTTTCAAACACATATTATTAAATTATATGTATATTGATTCTACATGGCTGAGAGGCTGAGCGGTGAGACAAATCAAGAGTTACGTTACTAATGTGGATAAATCAACACAGGTACGTTATTAATGTGGATAAATCAACACGGTTACATTATTAATGTGGATAAATCAACACAGTCACGTTAATAATTAGGATAAATCAACACAGTTACGTTATTAATGAGGATAAATCAACACAGTTACATTATTAATGAGGATAAATCAACACAGTCACGTTATTAATGTGGATAAATCAACACAATTATGTTATTAATGTGGATAAATCAACACAGGTACGTTATTAATGTGGATAAATCAACACATTGACGTTATTAATGTGGATAAATCAACACAGTCACGTTATTAATGTGGATAAATCAACACAGTTACGTTATTAACGTGGATAAATCAACACAGGTACGTTATTAATGTGGATAAATCAACACAGTTACGTTATTAATGTGGATACGGACAAATCAACACAATTATGTTATTAATGTGGATAAATCAACACAGGTACGTTATTAATGTGGATAAATCAACACAGTTACGTTATTAATGTGGATACGGACAAATCAACACAATTATGTTATTAATGTGGATAAATCAACACAGGTACGTTATTAATGTGGATAAATCAACACGGTTACATTATTAATGTGGATAAATCAACACAGTTACATTATTAATGTGGATAAATCAACACAGTTACGTTATTAATGTGGATAAATCAACACAGTCACGTTAATAATTAGGATACATCAACACAGTTACGTTATTAATGTGATAAATCAACACAGTTACATTATTAACATGGATAAAACAACACAGTTACGTTATTAATGTGGATACGGACAAATCAACACAATTATGTTATTAATGTGGATAAATCAACACAGTTACATTATTAACATGGATAAATCAACACAGGTACGTTATTAATGTGGATAAATCAACACAGGTACGTTATTAATGTGGATAAATCAACACAGTTACGTTATTAATGTGGATAAATCAACACAGGTACGTTATTAATGTGGATAAATCAACACAGTTACGTTATTAACGTGGATAAATCAACACAGGTACGTTATTAATGTGGATAAATCAACACAGTTAAGTTATTAATGTGGATACGGACAAATCAACACAATTATGTTATTAATGTGGATAAATCAACACAGTTATGTTATTAATGTGGATAAATCAACACGGTTACATTATTAATGTGGATAAATCAACACAGTTACGTTATTAATGTGGATAAATCAACACAGTTACGTTATTAATGTGGATAAATCAACACAGTTATGTTATTAATGTGGATAAATCAACACGGTTACATTATTAATGTGGATACGGACAAATCAACACAATTATGTTATTAATGTGGATAAATCAACACAGGTACGTTATTAATGTGGATAAATCAACACAGTTACGTTATTAATGTGGATAAATCAACACAGTTACGTTATTAATGTGGATAAATCAACACAGTTACGTTATTAATGTGGATAAATCAACACAGTTACGTTATTAATGTGGATAAAAAAACATAGTTACATTATTAATGTGGATAAATCAACACATTTACGTTATTAATGTGGATAAATCAACACAGTCACGTTATTAATGAGGATAAATCAACACAGTTACATTATTAATGTGGAAAAATCAACACAGTTACGTTATTAATTTGGATAAAACAACACAGTTACGTTATTAATGTGGATACGGACAAATCAACACAGTTACGTTATTAATGTGGATAAATTATCATGTTTACATTATTAATGTGGATAAATCAACACAGTCACGTTATTAATGTGGATAAATCAACACACTTAGGTTATTAATGTTGAGAAATCAACACAGTCACGTTATTAATGTGGATAAATCAACACAGTTACATTATTAACATGGATAAATCAACACAGTTATATTATTTATGTGGATAAATCAACACAGTTACGTTATTAATGTGGATAAATCAACACAGTTATATTATTAATGAGGATAAATCAACACAGTTACGTTATTAACATGGATAAATCAACACAGTTATGTTATTAATGTGGATAAATCAACACAGTTACGTTATTAATGTGGATAAATCAACACGTTTACGTTATTAATGTGGATAAATCAACACAGTTACGTTATTAATGTGGATAAATCAACACAGTTACGTTATTAATGTGGATAAATCAACACAGTTACGTTATTAATGTGGATAAATCAACACAGTCACGTTATTAATGTGGATAAATCAACACAGTTACGTTATTAACATGGATAAATCAACACAGTTACGTTATTAATGAGGATAAATCAACACAGTTACATTATTAATGTGGATAAATCAACACAGTTACGTTATTAACATGGATAAATCAACAAAGTTACATTATTAATCTGGATAAATCAATACAGTTACGTTATTAATGTGGATAAATCAACACAGTTACGTTATTAATGTGGATAAATCAACACAGTCACGTTATTAATATGGATAAATCAACAAAGTTACATTATTAATGAGGATAAATCAACACAGTTACATTATTAATGTGGATAAATCAACACAGTTATGTTATTAATGTGGATAAATCAACACGGTTACGTTATTAATGAGGATAAATCAACACAGTTACATTATTAATGTGGATAAATCAACACGGTTACGTTATTAATGAGGATAAATCAACACAGTTACTTTATTCATGTGGATAAATTAACAAACTTTCACATTAGTAGCATAATAAGGACCATATTAACAGATAAACATGTGTATTCATATTAGTAACGTAACTGTGTTGATTTATCCACATTAATAATGTAACTGTGTTGATTTATCCACATTAATAACATAATTGTGTTGATTTATCCACATTAATAACATAATTGTGTTGATTTATCCACATTAATAACGTAACTGTGTTGATTTATCCACATTAATAACGTGACTGTGTTGATTTATCCACATTAATAACGTACCTGTGTTGATTTATCCACATTGATAATGTAACTGTGTTGCTTTATCCACATTAATAACGTAATTGTGTTGATTTATCCACATTAATAACGTACTTGTGTTGATTTATCCTAATTATTAACGTGACTATGTTGATTTATCCACATTAATAACGTGACTGTGTTGATTTATCCACATTAATAACGTAAACGTGTTGATTTATCCACATTAATAACGTGACTGTGTTGATTTATCCACATTAATAACGTACTGTGTTGTTTTATCCACATTAATAACGTGACTGTGTTGATTTATCCACATTAAAAACGTGACTGTGTTGATTTATCCACATTAATAACGTAATTGTGTTGATTTATCCACATAAATAAATTATAATGCTATGTCATGTGATAAAACTGTAATACTGACGCAATGATGATGTATAACTATGACAGACGCATGAATCATTTGAAAACCCACAGACGAGAACTTGGAGAACGATGAGGGTAATTTAGATGTAATGCCCGACCCCTTCAGTAACACACCCTAAATCCACCTGCTTAATATCAAACTAGCCCACTTTACTCTGCAGTCGTGCCTTGAAGTTGTTAGGAGGTGAATATAAACTAAAATAACACCATATCCCTTGACTCATTTTGTTGTGTGTATCATTGAGTGTTGTAGGACGTCTCAGCTGAGCGATGTAGATACGACACATTCCTCTCCAACAATGTGCCTGGTGTTTCAGTCATACTGTTTGCCCTCCACTGTTATCTAACTGGGGTTCAGCTGTGAAGCACAGTGGTGGTACGTCATGTAATCGTATTTCACCGTACGATAGGTGGCGTCTCGTTGTGAAATACCTGAGCCATTTATCATAACATCTGCAGTCTGGTGTCTGAGGACTGTTCTGAAGAAATACTGCTCCATTACCTAGTGGGTCAGAACCTGCTGCCTGCCGTCCGCCCCGCCAACTCTGTTGATGGGTTTCTCAGTGTGGCGGTGGGTTTTTACGACAAGCCATAAGTCACACATTACTGAATAATAATAGAGCCTAAAGGAAGAATGAGGGGCCTATCTGCTCAGGTGTGGTTTCATCTCTCTCTACATGACTGCCTCTCAGGCATTAGTTGTAATAATGGGCTTTGCTCTAAAGCTTAATGGTAGAACAAGTCAGAATCTTTCACAGGTTAATTCCTCCACTGGCCGACCCGACCAGTCTGGCTGGGCTGCAACCCATCATATAAACACTATAATTTACAGATGACGTCAAAACTATTATTAAATATGTCAGACCAGGCTAAATGTTATTTAACAGTGGTTAAATAAATCTTTGAAAGATAGAGAGCACCAGCTTTAAAAAAAAATCTTAACTATTAAATGATACAGTACATCAAGATCCTGGTTCGAATCCAGGCTCTGTCGTAGCCGGCCGCGACCGGGAGACCCATGGGGCGGCGCACAATTGGCCCAGCGTCGTCCAGGGTATGGGAGGGAATGGCCGGCAGGGATGTAGCTCAGTTGGTAGAGCATGGCGTTTTGCAGCGCCAGGGTTGTGGGTTCGATTCCCACGGGGGGCCAGTATGATTTTTTAAAACAAAAAATAATAATAATGTATGCACTCACTAACTGTAAGTCGCTCTGGATAAGAGCGTCTGCTAAATGACTAAAATGTAAATGTAAATGAATGATTTGATATTTAAACTGGTTACAGAGATGAAACTGTGTGTGTCTATATCATAATAATTTTGCACGTTGTTCCTATTTGGGAGAAGATTGCATCACTGCATGCCAAGACTGGTTTTCATAAGTACCCTACTATCCAAGTTCTCCTGTCTGCCTGTCTGCTATGATTCATCCGTCTGTCACAGTCTCCTCGGGGAGATAACCCATTGGTACAAATGGCTGCTACATCTGTTGACAGTTCCCTCTCTCTCTCTCTCAGAACTCTTTAATAAACTGCTCCTTACCCTGTCACTCTAGGAGTTATCGCCAATACTCTGCCAGGCGCTCCTCTCCTGCTCCTTGTGTTCCCTTTCTAAATGCTCATATTGAGTTTTCCTCTCTCTCGTCCTCTGGCAGATGACAGACAAGAGGCTCCATTGAACCTGTCTACCGCCGGCATTAGCAGCATCAACATGTCAATAGAAATAAATGGAGTTGTCTACACAGGTAAATAGAGGGACCGTTTGCTGATGTAATTGCAGGCAGGAAATTCAATAAGTTATAGCAGCGCCCCGGCGCCTTAGTCCTCCACGCAATTTGATGTCTTTGCTATAAAATCCAATGAAGTGGCAGAGTTAAACAAGTTAAATATCTTAGAATTGGGGCTGTGGAGGGGGGTGGGGAGGGTGGATGGGGGGATGGGAGGATGGAGGTGGATGGGAGGATTGGAGGTGGTGGAGCGTGGTGGGTGGTGACGGATGGTGATGGTGGTGGGTGGGTTGATGGGAGGATGGGCGTGGGTGGTTTGGGGGGAAATTGGTGGATGGGGGGGATGAGAGGAGGGGGATGGGTGGATGGGGGATGGGACGGATGGGTGGAGGGGTGGCTGGGGTGGAGCTGGGGGGCTTGTGGGCTGGGTGTGCTGGGGTGGGTGTGATGTGCTGGGTGGTGGGGGTGGTGGGTGGGATGTTGTGTGGATTGGAGGCTGGTGGGGCGGGTTGGAGCTGCTGGTTGTGGGTGCTGGGGGCTGGGTTCGGTGGTGGGCGCTGGTGGGCGGGCGGTGAGCGGTGGCTGGGTGGCTGGGTGGCTGGGCGGCTGGGCTTGGGTTGGTTGGCGGCTGTGCTGGGCGGCTCTGGGTGGCTGGTGGCTGGGTGGTGGGTGGCCTGGGCGGTGGATGGTGGTTGGGCAGGTGGCGGTGCTGGGGGTGGCTGGGCGATGGGTGTGGGAGGCTGGTTTGAGCGGTAGATGGGAGGTGGATGGGGTTTATTGTCTTAGACGTGCCTGGGAGAGAGGCCGGGGCGGTTTAGCCTCAACGCCTCCCGCCCACCCACACACCACCTCCTAATCTGCCTTCGAGCGATGAGGTAATTACCTCAAGATAGACAGACCAGACAGTAAAGTATAAAGCTGCTGTCTGGTTGAAGTCACCATGATATTTAGTTGAGAGCATTCCCTGTGTCTTAAACATCATGCTCAATCCCAACGTAGATCACGGTCTGCATTTTCATGCAGAGACTAAAATATTTTAGTTGTCCCACAGATAATATTTTTTGGGAAACGGTTGTCTTTGTGCTTTGCATGTGTTAGCCTACCTATGTTGTTTTAAAAGCACCTCTTTATTCACACTCTCAGCATTCGCTGCTTCAAGTTGTAGTCCTCTGTAGCTCAGCTGGTAGAGCACGGCGCTTGTAACGCCAAGGTAGTGGGTTCGATCCCCGGGACCACCCATACACAAGAATGTATGCACGCATGACTGTAAGTCGCTTTGGATAAAAGCGTCTGCTAAATGGCATATTATTATTATATTATTAAGTTCAGTAGCCGACCTCTCCTCTCATTTTACATTCTAGTCATTTAGCAGACGCTCTTATCCAGAGCGACTTACAGGAGGATTTAGGGTTAAGTGCCTTGCTCAAGGGCACATCGGCAGATTTTTCACCTAGTCAGCTCGGGGATTAGAACCAGCGACCTTTCGGTTACTGGCACAACGCTCTTAACCACTAAGCTACCTGCCGGCCCCTCTCCTAGTTGGGCGTGTGAGATCAAGTGCGCCTATATGTCTGGTCTCATTGAAATAGAGTAGGCTGCCTATGCAGGAGGGAGAATCACGTGGCAGTTATCTTTCCAAGGAAATTAACTTAAATATGATTAGACTGTAGTTTATTACAGCGTCTGTGAATAAATATTGATCACGGAAAGAGGCGGAGGGCGCTCAACCAACGTGAGTCGAAGTGCAATCAAAACGTTTTATCGTCACTGAAAAGGAAAAGGTGCAACGTGCATATACCGTAGTCGCACCTTTTCAATAAATATTGATGACCCATTTACAACATGCGTAGACCCATTCATCTGCCTGCAAATCGTCCCGCTCCTAAATGGTGTGCTATATGGAAAACATAGCTCAAGAGGAAGGTTCCGCTTTCTCTCCAATTCTGCGCCGTTCAAACTACAGCACATCTATTCTATTGGCTGATAGAGCCCAGTAATACAGATATCATATCGTATTGATCATATAGAAATATCAAAACATTCTTTCAACAACTCCAAAGCAATTGCTTGTCTGTGGTGCAGGAACCACTGACTCACTGTCTTTGTCTCTATCAAGACACCTGCTGGTTGACTCTTAACTGGTTAGGACAGCTCATGGGGTCTCCTACATATCCGTCGACTAGGTGTGGGTCTTATGACTAAAGAGGCATCATGCATAGCTTGTATTTTGACCCATCAGAGTAAAATGTCTCTATTCTCAGCACTTACCACCAATTTTCTACTCTGAGACACTTTGTGGATACAAGCCCTGGCCTCACTTGTCTTATTCAGGTTGTTTAAGTGTGACAATGTGGTATTTGTTAGTTAGTGAGTTGATATGTTACCATAGTTTTTGTCTAATTATGATATTACAGTAAATTGTAAATATTATGATATTCAACTGCCCCCCAAAAATAAACTAAAGGGAAAAACAGATTGTATAGACTGTATGATAGGACATGTAGAAATGTACCGTAGTAGTAGTAGTAGTAGTAGTAGTAGTAGTAGTAGTAGTAGTAGTAGTAGTAGTAGTAGTAGTAGTAGTAGTAGTAGTAGTAGTAGTAGTAGTAGTAGTAGTAGTAGTAGTAGCAGCAGTAGTAGTAGCAGTAGTAGCATTAGCATTAGCATTAGCAGTAATATAAGTACTTTATTAATCCCAACTTGGGAGATGGGTATCACCACCTTCAAAATGGTTTCCTCCGTCCTCTCTCCTCCCTCCCTCTCTCCTCCCTCCCTCTCCTCCCTCCCTCCTCCTCCCTCTCTCCTCCCTCCCTCTCTCCGTCCCTCCCTCTCTCCTCCCTCCCTCTCCCCCCTCTCTCCTCCTCCCTCTCTCCTCCCTCCCTCTCTCCTCCCTCCCTCTCCTCCTCCCTCTCTCCTCCCTCCCTCTCTCCTCCCTCCCTCTCTCCTCCCTCCCTCTCTCCGTCCCTCCCTCTCTCCTCCCTCCCTCTCTTCCGTCCCTCCCTCTCTCCTCCCTCCCTCTCTCCTCCCTCCCTCTCTCATCCCCCTCCCTCTCTCCGTCCCATCCTCTCCTCCTCCCTCCCTCTCTCCTCCCTCCCTCTCTCCTCCCTCCCTCTCCTCCTCCCTCCCTCTCTCCGTCCCTTCCCTCTCTCCGTCCCTCCCTCTCATCCTCCCTCCCTCTCTCCTCCCCCTCCCTCTCTCCTCCCTCCCTCTCTCCGTCTCTCCAGGTGTTCTGTTTGCCAGGAAGCCCCCAATACCCATGATGCTGGGTGGTCACAAGAACCAGAACCACACCTCCTCTCAGGGAAAGACCAGTCTGGGGATGAACTCCTCCTGCATACAGATCCAACCGTCCTGCTCTTCCTCCTCCTCCTCCTCCACATCCTCGGTCCACAGACACGGAAACTCCTCCCCCTGAGCTGTCCCACCCACAGCCCCACCCACTCACTCTAAACCCCGCCCCCATCCTCCCCCAAAGACAGCGGTCTGAGATACCTGAAGACTATTATATTATAATTATTATTATAGATCTATTGTCTTTTCCCTCTTCCTCCTCCTCCTCCTTCTTCTCATCTTCCTCCTCCTCCTCTTCCTCCTCCCTCCTCCCCCTCCTTCTCCTCCTCCTCCCTCCTCCTCCTCCCCCTCCTCTTCCTCCTCCTCCCTCCTCCTCCTTCCTCCTCCCCCTCCTCCTCCTCCTCCTCCTCCTCCTCCTCCTCCTCCAGCTCCCTTATTCCAGTTTAAATAATTATTTACCCAGAAAAAGAAAATGCTCTCGTTCTATTCTCTCTCCTCCTTCCCCCCGAACTCTGAATAGTGTGGTATGTAGAGGAACTCTGAACCCTGTGTGTATGCAGATGTTCCTGTTCTTCCTGAGACCAGCTGCTCAGTTTGGAGCAGACATATGGTGACCCATCATTGGACGCAAGGAACTGTGGGACAAAGACTCTGGGAGACATGTTGGCTCTCTGTCTGTTTCCTCCATCAGAAGAGGAGATGCTTGACCCTCGTACCTCAAGAGAGAAGTGCTTGTTAACGTGTAGTAAGGTTTGTTTGTGACCTCTAGTTGCATTGGAGGACATATTATTGCTGTTTTATTCCTGATAACCAAAGAAAAACAAGATCAACCAATGAAAATACAGTAGAAGCATAAAAAACTATAAAATGCACAGATACAATAGTGGACTGGACAGTAGTCGAAGCTTAGGCTTGGTACCAATGATCAAGCTGAGGATGTACTATCCCAAGTATATTCCCGACAGGAACATCCCGCAGAATCAGGGAAGCGCAATTTCTTCCTTTTATTTTCAGAGAGGAAAATATCAGGGCCGTGTTATCTATTGAAGATGGTTCCGCTCAGATCTGATCAATCAATTCCGCTATCTCTCAACACATTGCCTGATGCCGCAGGACAAAAAGTAAGAGTGTCAAGACAGGCAGTTATTTTATGCCAATGCCTCTGTCATTAAGGGGGTAAACCAAATAGCCTAGTAGCCTGCAGCTCCACTTTGGGTTGTGATCAATGTCTCTTACTAACCCTTCTCATATGAAGAGATCAGAGAAGAGAAGAGAAGAGAATGAGAAAGAGATTGCACGATGGCTCATTGATGAAATCTCATATCGCAACACATTCGCCGTCTACTCAAACCCATACCAGTATCAATCAATTATTACCAGTGAAGTTTGTGGTAAAGGCATTACTTTGCAATCAGACTGAAGCACAAAACGTACCCGCTTGACTGGTAGACTATCGCTGGTGAGTGGTGGTTCTACCTACTGGTGGACTATCGCTTTGGGGGTTGAAGGGGGTTTGCGGGGGTTGTTTACCCAGGTGACCCTATTG
>LR778268.1:1390880-1537832 GCA_902810595.1 Coregonus sp. 'balchen' | reverse complement strand
TGGTTAGTCCCGAAGAGGGCAATTATCCACAAATGTTATCTTTTGGGAGGGGCAGAAAACAGTTTTCAACCAGCGATTAAGTGCTGAGACTCTGCTGTAGAGCTCGTCACTTCCCCTAACTGGGAGGGGGCCAGAGACAATTACTCGATGCCGACACATCTTTCTAGCTGATTTACACGCTGAAGCTATGTTGCACTTGGTGACCTCTGACTGTTTCATCCTAACATCGTTGGTGCCGACGTGGATAACAATATCTCTATACTCTCTACACTCGCCAGTTTTAGCTTTAGCCAGCACCATCTTTAGATTAGCCTTAACGTCGGTAGCCCTGCCCCCTGGTAAACAGTGTATGATCGCTGGGTGATTCGTTTTAAGTCTAATACTGCGGGTAATGGAGTCGCCAATGACTAGGGTTTTCAATTTGTCAGAGCTAATGGTGGGAGCCTTCGGCGTCTCAGACCCCGTAACGGGAGGAGTAGAGACTAGAGAAGACTCAGACTCAGACTCCGACTCGCTACATAATGGGGAAAACCGGTTGAAGGTTTCTGTCGGCTGAATGAGCGACACCGGTTGAGCATTCCAACAGTATTTCCCTCCAGAAGCCATGAGAAAGTTGTCCGGCTGCAGGGACTGTGCGGGGGGAGTTATACTAACGTTACTGTCTGTACTTACTGGTGGCACAGACGCTGTTTCTTCCTTTCCTACACTGATAATACTCTTGCCTAACGATTGCGTCTGAAGCGGGGCTTGTAGCACAGCTATTCTCGCCGTAAGGCGAGAATTCTCCTGTATATTATGAGTACAGCGACTGCAATTAAAAGACATCATGTTAATGTTACTACTTAGCTTCGGCTGTTGAAGATGTTGATGAGCCATGTCCAGATAAAGCGTCCGGAGTGAAAAAGTTGAATAAGGGAAAAAAAGTTGCGATGGAAAAACGGAAAATAACGTAAAGTTGGCAGCTAAAACGCACAGGAAAATGACTCTTCTGTCTCGGGATAAACGTCCGGGGTGAAAAAGTTTAACGAAAAAAGATGAGTGAGGACAAAACTAAAAAGTTGGTAAATTTGTTGAACACAGAGATTGATTAAACGTTTATTAAAAGTAAAACGTGAATAGTTTGGCAGGTAGCCAAGTAGCAACAAACAGCAGAGCAGCACGGAGACAATGCGGAAGCGAGACGGAAGTCACGGAAGTCACATGTCAGGAGGGATCACAATGTCTCCGACAAGATCTGTTTCTGAAAAAATTAATTTAAAAAAAGCCACTTTTAATATTAGTTTCTTAACAAGCTCATTTATTTTTCAGACGATACATCGTTGTCAATCCAAATACCAAGTTATTTGTATGCAGGGACTCG
Source organism: Coregonus sp. 'balchen' (assembly GCA_902810595.1). Taxonomy (NCBI): domain Eukaryota; kingdom Metazoa; phylum Chordata; class Actinopteri; order Salmoniformes; family Salmonidae; genus Coregonus; species Coregonus sp. 'balchen'. Next base: position 1,536,472 of record LR778268.1, on the reverse strand, counting down.
TTCGATTTTAGAACCATCCGATGAGCGGCGATGTAATCCATCTGAGACAATCTTACGAGAACTTGAAAACAACATGTATTTAGTTTTGCCCGTATTAAGTACGAGTTTTAAATCAGTAAGGGCTTCCTGCGCAGCTGCAAAATGGGACTGTAGCCTTGTCACAGCCAGGTCAGCAGTCGTGGCAATTGTGTACATAACAGTATCATCCGCATTTGGATGATATTTTTGTTTTTTTACAGATTGATCAATGGCATTTATATAAATAGTGAAAATAACAGGTCCTAGTAGAAAACCTTTATGTACTGCAAGAAATTCGGACTGACTCAATCACGATGGCCTGAGTTCTGGCACTAAGATAATCATGAAACCACGTCAGGCATCAGAGCTCAGGCCTATTGAGGACAACTTATTCAATAAAATAACATGATCAACAGTATTAAAAGCTTTTGACAGGTCCACAAACAAAGTAGCACATTTCATTTTAGTGTCTAAAGCATTGACAAGATCATTAACAACTAAAGTGGTTGCTGCAATAGTGCTATGCCCAGGCCTAAACCCTGATTGGTTTACATTCTAAACACATTTCTCAGATAAAAAAGAGCAAAGTTGTACATTTCCCAAGGATTCTAGAATCTTAGCTAGACAAGGAAGCCTTGAAATGGGGCGATAATTATTAACATCACTCCTATCTCCGCCCTTATGGAGTGGCAGCACAAGAGCTGATTTCCATACTTTTGGGATATTTCCTGATAACAATGTTAAATAAAAAATGTGGGTTATTGACCCAACAATGATGGGTGTTGCACACTTAAGCAGACCAGGATCCAATTGGTCGGCTCCTGGGGATTTCTTGTTGTCTATTGCTATCAAAGCATCCAGGACTTATTTTTCTGTTAATAGCCTTAAAGAAAAGCTTTGACTCTCATTTCTCTGATCATTCAGCAAGTTTACCCTATCAGCACCCAGACCAATATCATTGTGAATAGTCTTAGAAGGTATTTCAAAGAGGCAGCCCGCTGAAATAAAATGGTGATTAAATGCATCAATGATGTCATTTTTTCCCGTAATGATGCCCGTGTCTGAATTAATTTATTGCGGCAAAGAGGAGTGCTGTGTGTATTCGACATTCATCATGACCTGAACTTCAACAAGTGCTGTGTGTATTTTTTATTTTTTATTTTATTATCAGTGAGTGATGGTCAAATTGTGTTATTGTTTTTTCGGTACATCACTAACAGGTTCAACTGTTCAATCTCCCAAAGAAGACGTCACCATCCACCTCCGTTTCCCTCTGGCCCTCTGCAACCCCAGCAGAAGCTATTTCATTAACATAGAAACAGGAAGTAGCACATTGAGCAACTACAGTAGGTCTTTCTGTCATACAGGGAGGTATTTGTTACGGTTAGTGTGCCTCACACAGGTCTAGACTTCAGGTGTCACCCCAGTGGTATTAACTCGTAGGTCTAAACCCAGTGGTTTTAACTCATAGGTCTAAACCCAGTGGTATTAACTCATAGGTCTAAACCCAGTGGTATTAACTCATAGGTCTAAACCCAGTGGTATTAACTCATAGGTCTAAACCCAGTGGTATTAACTCATAGGTCTAAACCCAGTGGTATTAACTCATAGGTCTAAACCCAGTGGTATTAACTCATAGGTCTAAACCCAGTGGTATTAACTCATAGGTCTAAACCCAGTGGTATTAACTCATAGGTCTAAACCCAGTGGTATAACTCATAGGTCTAAACCCAGTGGTATTAACTCATAGGTCTAAACCCAGTGGTATTAACTCATAGGTCTAAACCCAGTGGTATTAACTCGTAGGACTAAACCCAGTGGTATTAACTCGTAGGTCTAAACCCAGTGGTTTTAAATCATAGGTCTAAACCCAGTGGTATTAACTCATAGGTCTAAACCCAGTGGTATTAACTCATAGGTCTAAACCCAGTGGTATTAACTCATAGGTCTAAACCCAGTGGTATTAACTCAAAGGTCTAAACCCAGTGGTATTAACTCGTAGGTCTAAACCCAGTGGTATTAACTCGTAGGTCTAAACCCAGTGGTATTAACTCGTAGGTCTAAACCCAGTGGTATTAACTCATAGGTCTAAACCCAGTGGTATTAACTCATAGGTCTAAACCCAGTGGTATTAACTCAATGGAAACCTACCATTCTGAGAAAACCTCTGTATTTAGAAAACACCCCCTTCCAAGATTTTAATGCAACTTAGAAAATACACGGTAACACTTAACATTAAAGTTACCTTTAATAACCTTAATGTTTTGTCCACTCAGTCTATAGCTTCACTTACAACAGCTGCTGTCTATGGATTGAGGTCTTGGGGGATAGCTTCTCTCTGCTTTGTAGCTGGTGATGAGGGGCACGTTAGGGGCACGTTAGGGGCACGGTAGCCTACCTCTCTCTCTCTCTCGCTCTCTCTCTCTGTCACACACACACACATACACTAAGACACACACAACCAATACAAAGTCGATGGAGGATATGGCTGCCGTTTTACGGGCTCCTAACCAATTGTGCTATTGTGTGTGTTTTTTCACGTTATTTGTAACATATTTTGTACATAATGTTTCTGCCACCGTCTCTTATCACCGAAAAGAGCTTCTGGATATCAGGACAGCGATTACTCACCTCGTACTGGACAAAGATTTTTTCTTTAACGAGTCGGATGCGAAGGATTTACTTCAGACACCCGACAAGGCCCAAATCCCCGTCATTCGCAGGATCCGACGGCGAGCGAGTAAACTGCCGCTCCCATCAATCCCATTAGCCAATCTTCAATCATTTGAAAATAAATTGGATGACCTAAGATTACGGTTATCCTACCAATGGGACATTAAAAACTGTAATATCTTATGTTTCACCGAGTCGTGGCTGAACGACGACATGAATAACATACAGCTGGCGGGCTATACGCTACATCGGCAGGATAGAACGGCTGACTCCGGTAAGACAAGGGGTGGCGGTCTGTGTATATTTGTAAACAACAGCTGGTGCACAAAATCTAATATTAAGGAAGTCTCAAGGTTTTGCTTGCCTGAGGTAGAGTATCTCACGATAAGCTGTAGACCACACTATCTACCAAGAGAGTTTTCATCTATATTTTTCGTAGCTGTCTATTTACCACCACAAACCGATGCTGGCACTAAGACCACACTCAATGAGCTGTATAAGGCCATAAGCAAATAGGAAAACGCTCATCCAGAGGCAGCGCTCCTAGTGGCCGGGGACTTTAATGCAGGGAAACTTACATTTCTACCAGCATGTTAAATGTGCAACCAGAGGAAATTTAAACTCTAGACCACCTTTACTCCACACACAGAGACACATACAAAGCTCTCCCTCGCCCTCCATTTGGCAAATCTGACCATAACTCTATCCTCCTGATTCCTGCTTATAAGCAAAAACTAAAGCAGGAAGCACCAGTGACTCGGTCAATAAAGAAGTGGTCAGATGACGCAGATGCTAAGCTACAGGACTGTTTTGCTAGCACAGACTGGAATATGTTCCGGGATTCTTCAGATGGCATTGAGGATTACACCACATCAGTCACTGGCTTCATCAACAAGTGCATCGATGACGTTGTCCCCACAGTGACCGTACGTACCCCAATCAGAAGCCATGGATTGCAGGCAACATCCGCACTGAGCTAAAGGGTAGAGCTGCCACTTTCAAGGAGCGGGACTCTAACCCGGACACTTATAAGAAATCCCGCTATGCCTTCCGACGAACCATCAAACAGGCAAAGCGTCAATACAGGACTAAGATTGAATCGTACTACACCGGCTCTGACGCTCGTCGGATGTGGCAGGGCTTGAAAACTATTACAGACTACAAAGGGAAGCGCAGCCGTGAGCTGCCCAGTGACACAAGCCTACCAGACGAGCTAAACCACTTCTATGCTCGCTTCGAGGCAAGCAACACTGAAGCATGCATGAGAGCATCAGCTGTTTTGGATGACTGTGTGATCACACTCTCCGTAGCTGATGTGAGTAAGACCTTTATACAGATCAACATTCACAAGGCCGCAGGGCCAGACGGATTACCAGGACGTGTACTCCGAGCATGTGCTGACCAACTGGCAAGTGTCTTCAATGACATTTTCAACCTGTCCCTGACTGAGTCTGTAATACCAACATGTTTCAAGCAGACCACCATAGTCCCTGTGCCCAAAAACACAAAGGTAACCTGCCTAAATGACTACAGACCCGTAGCACTCACGTCTGTAGCCATGAAGTGCTTTGAAAGGCTGGTCATGGCTCACATCAACATCATTATCCCAGAAACCCTAGACCCACTCCAATTTGCATACCGCCCCAACAGATCCACAGATGATGCAATCTTTATTGCACTCCACACTGCCCTTTCCCACCTGGACAAGAGGAACATCTACGTGAGAATGCTATTCATTGACTACAGCTCAGCGTTCAACACCGTAGTGCCTTTAAAGCTCATCACTAAGCTAAGGATCCTGGGACTAAACACTGGGGCCCCACAAGGCTGCGTGCTCAGCCCCCTCCTGTACTCCCTGTTCACCCATGACTGCGTGGCCAAGCACGCCTCCAACTCAATCATCAAGTTTGCAGACGACACAACAGTAGTAGGCTTGATTACCAACAATGACGAGACCACCTACAGGGAGGAGGTGAGGTCTCTGGGAGTGTGGTGCCAGGAAAATAACCTCTCACTCAACATCAACAAAACAAAGGAGATGATCGTGGACTTCAGGAAACAGCAGAGTGTGCACCCCCCCCTATCCACATCGACGGGACTGCAGTGGAGAAGGTGGATCGCTTCAAGTTCCTTGGCGTACACATCACCGACAAACTGAAATGGTCCACCCACGCAGACAGTGTGGTGAAGAAGGCGCAACAGAGCCTCTTCAACCTCAGGAGGCTGAAGAAATTCGGCTTAGCACCTAAAACCCTCACAAACTTTTACAGATGCACAATTGAGAGCATCCTGTCGGGCTGTATCACAGCCTGGTATGGCAACTGCACCACCCACAAACGCAGGGCTCTCCAGAGGGGGGTGCGATCTGCTGAACGCATTACCGGGGGCAAACTACCCGCCCTCCAAGACACATACAACACCCGATGTCACAGGAAGGCCAAAAAGATCATCAAGGACATCAACCACCCGAGCCACTGCCTGTTCACCCCGCTATCATCCAGAAGGCGAGGTCAGTACAGGTGCATCAAAGCTGGGACCGAGAGAATGAAAAACAGCTTCTATCTCAAGGCCATCAGACTGTTAAACAGCCATCACTAGCACATTAGAGGCTGCTGCCTATATACATGGATTAGAAATCACTGGCCACTTTAAGAAATGGAACACTAGTCACTTGAATAATGTTTACATATCTTGCACTACTCATCTCATATGTATATACTGCATTCTATTCTATAATATTCTACTGTATCTTAGTCCATGCCGCTCTGTCATTGCTTGTCCATATATGTATATATTCTTAAATCCCATTCCTTACCAGTTTTGTGTGTATTGGGTATATGTTGTGAAATTGTTAGATATTACTGCACTGTCGGAGCTAGAAGCACAAGCATTTCGTTACACCCGCTATAACATCTGCTAAACACGTGACAAATAAAATTTGATTTGATATGATTTGATTTGATTTGATTTAAGCTAAGGACCCTGGGACTAAACACCTCCCTCTGCAACTGGATCCTGGACTTCCTGACGGGCCGCCCCCAGGTGATATGGGTAGGCAACAACACATCTGCCACGCTGATCCTAAACATGGGGGCCCCTCAGGGGTGCGTGCTCAGTCCCCTCCTGTACTCCCTGTTCACCCATGACTGCATGGCCAGGCACGACTCCAACACCATCATTAAGTTTGCCGACGACACAACAGTGGTAGGCCTGATCACCGACAACAGCCTAAAGGGAGGAGGTCAGAGACCTGGCCGTGTGGTGCCAGGATAACAACCTCTCCTTCAACGTGATCAAGACAAAGGAGATGATTGTGGAATACAGGAAAAGGAGGACCCATTCTCATCGACAGGGCTGTAGTGGAGCAGGTTGAGAGCTTCAAGTTCCTTGGTGTCCACATCACTAACAAACTGTCATGGTCCAAACACACCATGATAGTCGTGAAGAGGGCACGACAAAGCATATTCCCCCTCAGGAGACTGAAAAGATTTGGCATGGGTCCTCGGATCCTCAACAAGTTCTACAGCTGCACCATCGAGAGCATCCTGACTGGTTGCATCACTGCCTGGTATGGCAACTGCTCGGCCGCCGATCATAAGGCACTACAGAGGGTAGTGTGTACAGCCCAGTACATCACTGGGGCCAAGCTTCCTGCCATCCAGGACCTCTATACCAGGCGGTGTCAGAGGAAGGCCCCTAAAAATTGTCAAAGACTCCAGTCACCTTAGTCATAGACTGTTCTCTCTGCTACCGCACGGCAAGCGGTACTGGAGCGCCAAGTCTAGGTCCAAAAGGATTCTTAACAGCTTTTACCCCCAAGCCATAAGACTCCTGAACATCTAATCAAATGGCCACCCAGACTATTTGCATTGACACCCCCTCTTTTACGCTGCTGCTACTCTGTTTATTATCTATGCATAGTCACTTTAACTCTACCTACATGTACATATTACCTCAATTACCTCGACTAACCTGTGCCCCCGCACAGTGATCCTGTACCGGTACCCCCTGTATATAGCCTCGCTACTGTTATTTTATTTTTAATTTTTTACTTATCCATTTTTTACTTAATACTTATTTTTCTTAAAACTGCATTGTTGGTTAAAGGTTTGTAAGTAAGCATTTCACTGTAAGGTCTACACCTGTTTTATTCTGCGTATGTGACAAATAAAATGTGATTTGATTTGATTAAACATGTATACAGCATTAACATAAAACACACCCTGTCGTGGCTCTGACAGATGGCCTTGATTACATGACCACTTTAATAGATTTAAAAGAGATGTGGTCATAAACCAGAGCCCTTATTAGATCAACTAACAACCTGCCCTGCAGTACAGTCTCTCTGGACAATTATTCAATGCACACACACGCAAACGACCTGCACTGGGCATCAACCAGACCGAGCCAGCCAGGCAGGCAGTATGATATACCTGGAATGACGTGACCTCTATCTCCAAGTATATGTGAAAGTTAGTTACCTAAGAAGGCTGTACCCTGATGCCGTATCTTTATTTGATGATACTGTTGTTGCAGGAAATGCAAAGTTGTAGTATATTGAAGGTATAAAAAGGCTTCTAAAGTTTGTAATTTCCAAAAAATGCCAGACTTGATTTGCCCTAACGAAAAAAATTATCAATCCCACATAATGATTCACATTTCTTGTTGCTGCTGAATAATTGTTCTGTTGTGAGAAACTGGGTCAAATAAATATGCGGCATCTGTAGCTCCACGATGCTGTAAAATTAAACAACAAGGTGTCTAGTTAAGCAGAATGACTCTTAATTGCCAAGTAGCTCCAAATAGCGGCTTCAAATTGCACCCATTGGTGTAATCAGGATAAGGGGAGTAGCTAAAGAAATCACAGACTAGAGACCCGACATTACCTCAAACCCCCTGTCATTATTATAATGAGAGTTCTGGACACAGTAGCCCCTATATGTCAATGAATTACGCCAGCCACAAAACCAAGTGGCCCATTTAAAGGTGACGTGAATGAGAGGTTGTTACCCCTTACGTCTAGGGAACTTGTTAGGTGACTCATTTTGCAGGCCGACGTTTAATGGGGCATGAGAAATATACCCGGGCTGGGCTTTGCCTCTTTTCCTTATTTAACATCCAGCATTTAGTACTCAACTGTTAATATCTATCCAACGCAACACTGGCGTTGGGAGAAAGACACCATCGTCACGACACAAATCAGTCAGCTAGGTCTACTAGGTGCAGGCTATTCTCACTAAACCGATACTGCTTTGCTTAACATCGTCTGGACAGTATAGGCATATCTATACGGACCTAAAACTATCCTCAACGGGCCTGCATCTCTTACTGTAGAACGGTCTATGTTGGCTGTGGCCACTAGATGGCAGTCTATAGCAGGGTTTCTCTTTCTCCCATGCTGGGCATCGTCATGCCGCACCAGAGGTTGATCATTCGTCACGGCTGCTGTGGTTCACTTTGGAACGCTCGGCACACGTCTAAAGCTGGGTATGTTTAGTGGGGTTTCTAAAGGCAAAATGAATCAGTCAAAATGTGGATGATGTTCAGTAGGCCTATGCACGTGCAGTATGCATAGATGTCCCACCTTGTTGACTTCAAAGGTAAATGGATCAGGAAAGTTAAAGGTATTTAGTCTATTAATACAAGCTATATGTGTGCTACACTGTACCAGACTGTATATTTCATTGTGTTGTGTAGGCCAAAACGGCTTAGACTCGCGTTTGTATCTAAAATAGCAAACAAAAACCTTTTTCTTGAAACTTTACCTACAGTTTTCTTTTCTTCATTTTTCTCTTTGAAAAGACCGTTTCTTGTCAATGAGGCATTGCATTCAGTCTCTGCAAATCTAAGTGTACAGTGGGATGCGGCAAAACGAACAATTATTTTCTCTAACATAAAAAAAAAAGTAGCAAAAAGAAGGACCTGTAGCTTTAAGAAAGAGGTGTGTTGTAGAGGGATGACGCAGGAATAATAAGGAAAAGATGCTTCACAATTCCTCCCCTCGGCGTGTGTGTGGCAGCTGTCTGGCACTTACCATATTTAAACAAGAGGAATGACCAGGGGAACAGGAGAATTAGTTAGGAAAACAGAGGGGATTCTTCCATCAGTTGAGGAGGTTGCAGGAGACTCTCTGTGCACGATCATACACTTCATACATTTAGAATTTTTATTTCATTCATTCAAAGAAAAAGGCAATTTAACTTAGATTATTTATTTTTGGAAGACTCCACATTGGCAATTGCAATTTACCTGTGTACTAGGAAGTCTGCGGCTCCGGGAACGCAGTTGACTTGGAGAGAGAGAGATAAACATTATTAATGATTATAGACAAAGCATAACTTTTAAAGTTGCATCATGCCATGTTTCATTTCATTGTGTTTGTACATTTGGCTGGGGTTGTTACCTGGTCAGACAAGTGCAACAGTGATTGAGGACATCGAAGTATTGGTGATGTTGCCAAAAAATAACTCCTATATTTTCTCAATAGCAAGAGTGGCCCCGGCCATAGAGTATGCAAAGCAGAGGTTGAAAATCAGCGGCGGTGTATATTCCGGACTTAATTTCAACGTGCGCTATGAGGATTCCGACTGTGGCAATGATGCGCTCTTCTCCCTGGTGGACCGCTCCTGCGAGAAGAAGCCGGACTTGGTTCTCGGTCCCGTGTGTGAATACGCCGCGGCGCCGGTGGTAAGGATGGCTTCCCACTGGAACATCCCGGTAATATCGACAGGTGCTCTGGCCAGCGGGTTCAGTGACAAGGAGAAAGAATACTCTCACCTGACCCGAATCTCCCCGTCTTACCTGAAAATGGCAGAAACATTCTCAGCGATGTTCCATCACTTCAACTGGAAAGATGCGCTGCTGATCTTCGATGACGACAAAAAGGAGAGAAATTGTTACTTCACTCTGGAAGGGGTGCACATCAAACTCATGGAGGAATATCATACGGTCCACATAGCAATCAACACTAAAGAAGAGGGCCTGAACGCAGATGACATCATCAACTACATCTACGAGAGTGAAGGTAGGCTACTGTACTGAGAAAAGTCTCTCCACTGTCCCATTGTATAGCCGAAATGTCAGAATAGTTCAACTGTAGCCCCATCTACTAATACTGCCGCTTATTTCACTTATTCCACTTAACATGTCCTCGTTCGTGTGCTTTATTGAAGAAACACGTACAGCGCCTTCAGAAAGTATTCCCACTCCTTGACTTTTTCCACTGTTTGTTGTGTTACAGACTGAATTTTAAAATGGATTATTAATTCAGATTTTGATCACTGGCCTATACACATTACCCCATAATGTCAAAGTGGAATTATGTTTTAGAAATGTGTACAAATTAATTAAAAATGAAAAGCTTGAGTCAATAAGTATTCAACCCCTTTTGTTATGGCAAGTCGCATGGACTCACTCTGTGTGCAATAATAGTGTTTAACATGATTTCTGAATGACTACCTGATCTCTGTACATTTAGCAGACGTTCTTATCCAGAGTGACTTACAGGAGCAATTAGGGTTAAGTGCCTTGCTTAAGGGCACATCGACAGATTTTTCACCTAGTCTGCTCGGGGATTAGAACCAGCGACCTTTCAGTTACTGGCACAACGCTCTTACCCACTAAGCTACCTGCCACTAAGCTACCCCAAACATACAATTATCTCTAAGGTCCCTCAGTCGAGCAGTGAATTTCAAACACAGATTCAACCACAAAGACCAAGGAGGTTTTCCAATGCCTCGTAAAGGAGGGCACCTATTGGTAGATGGGTAAAAAAACCCCCAAAAAAACAGACATTGAATATCCCTTTGAGCATAGTGAAGTTATTAATATAATTTTTACACTTTGGATGGTGTATCAATACACCCAGTCAATACAAAGGTACAGCCGTCCTTCCTAACTCAGTTGCCGGAGAGGAAGGAAACCGCTCAGGGATTTCACCATGAGGCCAATGGTGACTTTAAAACAGTAACAGAGTTTAATGGCTGTGATAGGAGAAAACTGAGGATGGATCAACAACATTTTAGTTACTCCACAATACTAACCATCATATATTATGGGTATGCTTGTCATCGGAAATATCTAGGGAGTTTTTTAGGTTAAAAATAAACGGAATAGTGCTAAGCACAGCCAAAATCCTAGAGGAAAACCTGGTTCAATCCGCTTTCCAACAGACGCTGGGAGACTAGAGGAAAACCTGGTTCAATCCGCTTTCCAACAGACGCTGGGAGACTAGAGGAAAACCTGGTTCAATCCGCTTTCCACCAGACCCTGGGAGACTAGAGGAAAACCTGGTTCAATCCGCTTTCCAACAGACGCTGGGAGACTAGAGGAAAACCTGGTTCAATCCGCTTTCCAACAGACGCTGGGAGATGAATTCACCTTTCAGCAGGACAATACATTTTACATTTTAGTCATTTAGCAGACGCTCTTATCGAGAGCGACTTACAGTTAGTGAGTGCATACATTATTTTATTTTTACACCCCCCGTGGGAAACGAACCCACAACCCTGGCGTTGCAAACGCCATGCTCTACCAACTGAGCTACATCCCTGCCGGCCATTCCCTCCCCTACCCTGGACGACGCTGGGCCAATTGTGCGCCGCCCCATGGGTCTCCCGGTCGCGGCCGGCTACGACAAACCATGGATTCGAACCAGGATCTCTAATAACCTACTTATAAGGCCAAATCTACAGTGGAGTTGCTTACCGAGACGTAGACAGAAATGGCTGTCTACATTTACAGGTATGTGAAGAATACATCAAGATGTTAAATCAAGCATAAACAAAAGTGTTTGTGGAATTTACTTCTTGCTTACTTCAATAGCACATATTTGTAGTAGGCTACCGGGCCGACTGTACCGGGCCGACTGTACCGGGCCGACTGTACTGGGTCGACTCTACCGGGCCAACTGTACTGGGCCGACTGTACGGGGTCGACTGTATTATTTGCAATGGGTTACAGGGCCAACTCAATCTCATGATCGTGAATAATGGTTCCATTCTAATTGAATTACTACATGATGTAGTACTGAGAGGTTTTGGAGCGGTGCCTTTGTCTCACACTGACACTGGTGCTGTGATATGAGGAGAGCGAAATCTCCTCCCTTTAAAGCTGGACCACTTCACGCCCACACACACACAGCGCCTTCGGAAAGTATTCAGACCCCTTGACTTTTTCCACATTTTGTTACGTTACAGCCTTATTCTAAAATTGATTTTTTTTTTATTCTCATCAATCTACACACAATACCCCATAATGACAAAGCAAAAACAGGTTTTTAGAAATGTTTGCTAATTTATTACAAATAAAAAACAAATACCTTATTTACATAAGTATTCAGACCCTTTACGCAGTACTTTGTTGAAGCACCTTTGCAGCGATTACAGCATAGAGTCTTCTTAGGTATGACGCTACAAGCTTGGCACACCTGTATTTGGGGAGTTTCTCCCATTCTTCTCTGCAGATCCTCTCAAGCTCTGTCAGGTTGGATGGGGAGCGTCGCTGCACAGCTATTTTCACGTCTCTCCAGAGATTTTTGATGGGGTTCATGTCCGGGCTCTGGCTGGGCCACTCAAGGACATTCAGAGACTTGTCCCGAAGCCACTCCTGCGTTGTCTTGGCTGTGTGCTTAGGGTCGTTGTCCTGTTGGAAGGTGAACCTTCACCCCAGTCTGAGGTCCTGAGTGCTCTGGAGCAGGTTCTCATCAAGGATCTCTCTGTACTTTGCTCAGTTCATTTGTATTTGTATTGTAATATGGATCCCCATTAGATCCCTATTGCACCTGAGCTCAATTTCGAGTCTCATAGCAAAGGGGCTGAATACTTATGTAAATAATGTATTTCTGTTTTTTATTTTTAATACATTTGCAAAAATGTCTAACAACCTGTTTTTGCTTTGTCATTACGGTGTATTGTGTGTAGATTGCTGAGGAAAATGTTGTATTTAATCCAATTTAGAATAAGTCTGTAATGTAACAAAGTGGAAAAAGTCAAGGGGTCTGAATACTTTCTGAAGGCACTGTATACGCTGAGCTCCAAAAGTATTGGGACAGTGACACATTTGTTGTTGTTTTGGCTCTGTACTCCAGCACTTTGGATTTGAAATTATACTATGACTGAGGTTAAACTTTAATTTGATTGTATTTTCATTCTAATCAGGTGAACCGTTTAGAAATTACAGCACTTTTTGTACATAGTCCCCCAAAAGTATCGGGACAAATTCATTTATATCTGTATTAAAGTAGTCAAAAGTGTTGTAGTAATAATAATAATAATATGCCATTTAGCAGACGCTTTTATCCAAAGCGACTTACAGTCATGCGTGCATACATTTTTTGTGTATGGGTGGTCCCGGGGATCGAACCCACTACCTTGGCGTTACAAGCGCCGTGCTCTACCAGGTATTGTATTTGGTCCCATATTCACAGCACGCAATGACTACATCAAGCTTGTGACTCTACAAACTTGTTGGATGCGTTTGCTGTTTTGTTTTGGTTGTGTTTCAGATTATTTTGTGTCCAATAGAAATGAACGGTAAATAATGTATTGTGTCATTTTGGAGTCACTTTTATTGTAAATAAGAATATAATATGTTTCTAAACACTTCTACATGAATTTGGATGCTACCATGATTATGCATATTATGCATATTTGTGCTTCTGTAACTTTCTCACTCATCATTATTCACGATTCATTAAGGATTACTTTAATACACAATAAGTGAATTTGTCCCAATACTTTTGGTCCCCTAAAATGGGACCTACGAACAAAAGGTGCTGTTCTTTCTAAACGGTTCACCCAATATGGATGAAAATACCCTCCAATTAAAGCTGACAGTCTGCACTTTAACCTCATTGTATAATTTCAAATCCAAAGTGCTGGAGTACAGAGCCAAAACAACAACAAATGTGTCACTGTCCCAATACTTTTGGAGCTCACAGTACTGTGTATCTACATGAATATGGATGTTACCATGGTTACCAGTACTGTGTATCTACAATAATATGGATACAGACGCGCAAATATACCCCGAAGACATGTTAACCTCTCACCATTACAATAACCGGGGAGGTTATATGTGCGTCTAACTTTTAATGATTCATTCAGGATGATCCGTAACCATGGTAACATCCACATTCATGTAGGAGTGTTAAGAAACATATTCTATTCTTATTTGTCTCAATACTTTTGTACAAAAAGTGCTGTTTTTTTCTAAATGTCCACCCGATATGGAGGAAAATACCCTCAAATGAAAGCTGACGAGTGGCGACCTGTTTTGCATGTTATTTTGGCATTAATACGTGTCACATATCAGTTAGCAAACAATAAAAATCATTGAGTTAATAAAGCAGCATACAAACATGGTCTCTTTTTTGCTTTCTTGAGTAAAGCAGCTCCAACATGCAGGTGTTTCAGCCTAGCTCAGTGCTTTCTGTGGTGGTGGGGCAGCCAGCGGAAAATATGGAGCATAGGGGTTGGGAATGTTCTCTAGTTGCGCCGTGATTGGCTCAGTGTTCTGTCACTCATGGGGACACTACGTCAAAATCTACGGGGAGAGCTCGAAAATTCAAGCCCCCTGGGTGCTGCCATAGAGTTACGTTAGAAGTGCCCATCCAATAAGGCTCAAGGTCATTGGCCACAGATAAAATGACGTCAAATCACGTTATATCTACCGTAGCTTTGATTGGACTGATCATGTCAACATCATACTTTCAAAATCTTAGCTAGCAAGCTAGACAAGCAGTCATCATCATCCTTTTTTAATCCTTGTCATATGAAGAGAAATTATGAAGAGAAATTATAGATAAAACGTATCGGTGCTCATCGGCCATTGGACATAAACATTAAACAACAAGTTGGAAATCGCAAATTCAACAATGAGTGGTTTGGAGGGAATCAGTGGCTAACTGCAAGCATTGCAAAACAATCACTAGCCTGCTATTCAGTGGTGTGGATGTGTGGTCCAAGTCTGGGTTTAAGGGTCTCTTCTCCAAACTTAAAAGGATAAACATTCAACATTGGCCATGCTGTCAATCCAGCATGACTTCTGCCGCTTTCATAACAACTGGAAAATCAGAACTGGGAAATCTTAGACTTCAGTGAGTTCAAGACAACTGGGAACTCGGAAAAAAACTAGCTCCGACTGGGGAAAATGCGTTTTGAACAGTCATCCAACTCAGAATTCCAAGTCCGGAACTCGGGCTTCTTTCTAGAGCTCCGATCTGAAGATCACTTATGTCATGACTCGACCTTGTTTTTCCAGAGTTCCCAGTTGCGCACCATAAATCCAGAGAATGTCAGACTTTGATGACAAAATTTGCCCACGAAGAACCGCCGCGCCACCTTCCTGTTCAAGTGAGCACAGCACAACAAGGTGAGTCCAAAAATGTATGGAGCAGTGGAAATGCGTTCTCTGGAGTGATGAATCACGCTTCACCATCTGGCAGTCCGACGGACAAATCTGGGTTTGGCGGATGCCAGGAGAACGCTACCTGCCCCAATGCATAGTGCCAACTGTAAAGTTTGGTGGAGGAAGAATAATGGTCTGGGGCTGTTTTTCATGGTTCAGGCTAGGCCCCTTAGTTCCAGTGAAGGGAAATCTGAACGCTACAGCATACAATGACATTCTAGACGATTCTGTGCTTCCAACTTTGTGGCAACAGTTTGGGGAAGGCCTTTTCCTGTTTCAGCATGACAATGCCCCTGTGCACAAAACGAGGTCCATACAGAAATGGTTTGTCGAGATCAGTGTGGAAGAACTTGACAGGCCTGCACAGAGCCCTGACCTCAACCCCATCGAACACTTTTGGGATGAATTGGAACGCCGACTGCGAGCCAGGCCTAATCGCCCAACATCAGTGCCCGACCTCACTAATGCTCTTGTGGCTGAATGGAAGCAAGTCCCCCGCAGCAATGTTCCAACATCTAGTGGAAAGCCTTCCCAGAAGAGTGGAGGCTGTTGTAGCAGCAAATGGGGGAACCAACTTCATATTAATGCCCATGATTTTGGAATGAGATGTTCAACGAGCAGGTGTCCACATACTTTTGGTCATGCAGTGTATCTCTATGGTGTCAATTGTTTCGGTTGTAACCATTTTCTATTTGGACACATATTTGGGGGGGACTTTAACCTAGCATATGACTGGCAATAACAATCTTGCAAATAGTCCGGGTAGCCATGATTAGCTGTTCAGGAGTCTTATGGCTTGGGGGTAGAAGCTGTTAAGGAGCCTTTTGGACCTAGACTTGGTGCTCCGGTACCGCTTGCCGTGCGGTAGCAGAGAGAACAGTCTATGACTAGGGTGGCTGGAGTCTTTGACAATTTTTAGGACCTTCCTCTGACACCGCCTGGTATAGAGGTCCTGGATGGCAGGAAGCTTGGCCCCAGTGATGTACTGGGCCGTATGCACTACCCTCTGTAGTGCCTTGCGGTCGGAGGCCGAGCAGTTGCCATACCAGGTGGTGATGCAACCAGTTGGGATGCTCTCGATGGTGCAGCTGTATAACCTTTTGAGGATCTGAGGACCCATGCCAAATATTTTCAGTCTCCTGAGGGGGAATAGGCTTTTTGTGCCCTCTTCACGACTGTCTTGGTGTGTTTGGACCATGATAGTTTGTTGGTGATGTGGACACCAAGGAACTTGAAGCTCTCAACCTGTTCCACTACAGCCCCGTCGATGAGAATGGGGGCGTGCTCGGTCCTCCTTTTCCTGTAGTCCATAATCATCTCCTTTGTCTTGGTCACGTTGAGGGAGGGGTTGTTATCCTGGCACCACACGGCCAGGTCTCTGACCTCCTCCCTATAGGCTGTCTCATCGTTGTCGGTGATCAGGCCTACCACTGTTGTGTCGTCGGCAAATTTAATGATGGTGTTGGAGTCGTGCCTGGCCATGCAGTCATGGGTGAACAGGGAGTACAGGAGGGGACTGAGCACGCACCCCTGAGGGGCCCCGTGTTGAGGATCAGCGTGGCAGATGTGTTGTTACTTACCCTTACCACCTGGGGACGGCCCGTCAGGAAGTCCAGGATCCAGTTGCAGAGGGAGGTGTTTAGTCCCAGGGTCCTTAGCTTAGTGATGAGCTTTGAGGGTGCTATGGTGTTGAACACTGAGCTGTAGTCAATTAATAGCATTCTCACGTAGGTGTTCCTCTTGTCCAGGTGGGAAAGGGCAGTGTGGCGTGCAATAGAGATGGCATCATCTGTCAATTTGTTGGGGCGGTATGCAAATTATGTGGGTCTAGGGTTTCTGGGATAATGGTGTTGATGTGAGCCATGACCAGCCTTTCAAAGCACTTCATGGCTACAGACGTGAGTGCTACGGGTCGGTAGTCATTTAGGCAGGTTATCTTAGTGTTCTTGGGCACAGGGACTATGGTGGGCTGCTTGAAACATGTTGGTATTACAGACTCCGTCAGGGACGTGTTGAAAATGTCAGTGAAGACACTTGCCAGTTGGTCAGCGCATGCTCGGAGTACACGTCCTGGTAATCCGTCTGGCCCTGCGGCCTTGTGAATGTTGACCAGCTTAAAAGTCTTACGTCAGCTACGGAGAGCGTGATCACATAGTCATCCGGAACAGCTGATGCTCTCATGCATGCTTCAGTGTTGCTTGCCTTGAAGCGAGCATAGAAGTGATTTAGCTCGTCTGGTAGGCTTGTGTCACTGGGCAGCTCACGGCTGTGCTTCCCTTGGTAGTCTGTAATAGTTTTCAAGCCCTGCCACATCTGACGAGCGTCGGAGCCTGTGTAGTACGATTCAGTCTTAGTCCTGTATTGACTCTTGGCCTGTTTGATGGTTTGTCGGAGGGCATAGCAGGATTTCTTATAAGCGTCCGGGTTAGAGTCCCGCTCCTTGAAAGTGGCAGCTCTACCTTTAGCTCAGTGCGGATGTTTCCTGTAATCCATGGCTTCTGGTTGGGGTATGTACGTACGGTCACTGTGGGGACGTCATCATCGATGCACTTATTGATGAAGCCAGTGACTGATGTGGCGTACTCCTCAATTCTATCGGAAGAATCCCTGAACATGTTCCAGTCTGTGCTAGCAAAACAGTCCTGTAGCTTAGCATCTGCTTCACCTGACCACTTCCTTATGAACCGAGTCACTGGTGCTTCCTGCTTTAGTTTTTGCTTATAAGCAGGAATCAGGAGGATAGAGTTATGGTCAGATTTGCCAAATGGAGGGCGAGAGAGAGCTTTGTACGCGTCTCTGTGGGTGGAGTAAAGGTGGTCTAGAGTTTTTTATTTATTTTATTTTTATTTTTTTCTCTGGTTGCACTTTTAACATGCTGGTAGAAATTAGGTAGAACGGATTTAAGTTTCCCTGCATTAAAGTCCCCGGCCACTAGGAGCGCTGCCTCTGGATGAGCGTTTTCCTGTTGACTTATGGCCTTATACAGCTCATTCAGTGCAATCTTAATGCCAGCATTGGTTTGTGGTGGTAAATAGACAGCTACGAAAAATATAGATTAAAACTCTCTTGGTAAATAGTGTGGTCTACAGCTTATCATGAGATACTCTACCTCACGCGAGCAAAACCTTGAGACTTCCTTAGTATTAGATTTTATGCACCAGCTGTTGTTTACAAATATACACAGACCGCCACCCCTTGTCTTACCGGAGTCAGCCGTTCTATCCTGACGATGTAGCGTATATCCCGTCAGCTGTATGTTATTCATATCTTCTTTCAGCCACGACTCGGTGAAACATAAGATATTACAGTTTTTAATGTCCCGTTGGTAGGATAACCTTAATCTTAGGTCATCCTATTTGTTTTCAAATGATTGAACATTGGCTAATAGGATTGATGGAAGAGGCAGTTTACTCGCTCGCCGTCGGATCCTTACAAGGCACCCCGACCTACGTCCACGATATCTCCGTCTCTTCCTCATGCGAATGACGGGGATTTGGGCCTTGTCGGGTGTCTGTAGGATATCCTTTGCATCCGACTCGTTGAAGAAAAAAATATTCGTCCAATACGAGGTGGGAAATCGCTGTCCTGATATCCAGAAGCTCTTTTTGGTCATAAGAGACGATGGCAGAAACATTATGTACAGAATAAATTACAAATAACGTTAAAAAACACACATAATAGTACAATTGGTTAGAGGGCTGTAAAACGGCAGCCATCTTCTCTGGAGCAGTTCCACACAAAATGAAGAATAAATAAGGTGTTAATGTTCATGAACACATTTTTTTATTGAATTGGGAACTATCTAGCTAAATTATACAAAAGACTACTTCCATTGACTGGGGTCTATCCATAGGGATATACAGCTGGCACTATCAAGTCTGTAGTCTGACTAGGATATCCACCTCTGACCTGCTGGCCCCCCTACCTCTGCGGAAGCACAGTTCCCGCTCAGCCCAGTCAAAACTGTTCGCTGCTCTGGCACCCCAATGGTGGAACAAGCTCCCTCACGACGCCAGGACAGCGGAGTCACTCACCAACTTCCGGAGACACTTGAAACCCCACCTCTTCAAGGAATACCTGGGATATAGGATAAAGTAATCCTTCTACCCCCCCCCCAAAGATAAGAAGAAAAAAAACATATTGTAAAGTGGTTATCCCACTGGCTATAAGGTGAATGCACCAATTTGTAAGTCGCTCTGGATAAGAGCGTCTGCTAAATGACGTAAATGTAAATGTAATGTAAATATACAGCTGGCACTATCAAGCCTGAAGACTAAGATGTACACAAATTAAATCAAATCAAATTTTATTGGTCACATGCGCCGAATACAACAGGTGCAGACATTACAGTGAAATGCTTACTTACAGCCCTTAACCAACAGTGCATTTATTTTAAACAAAAAAAAGTAAAAATAAAACAACAACAAAAAAAAGTGTTGAGAAAAAAAGAGCAGAAGTAAAATAAAGTGACAGTAGGGAGGCTATATATACAGGGGGGTACCGTTGCAGAGTCAATGTGCGGGGGCACCGGCTAGTTGAGGTAGTTGAGGTAATATGTACATGCGGGTAGAGTTAAAGTGACTATGCATAAATACTTAACAGAGTAGCAGCAGCGTAAAAAGGATGGGGTGGGGGGGCAGTGCAAATAGTCCGGGTAGCCATGATTAGCTGTTCAGGAGTCTAATGGCTTGGGGGTAGAAGCTGTTGAGAAGTCTTTTGGACCTAGACTTGGCACTCCGGTACCGCTTGCCGTGCGGTAGCAGAGAGAACAGTCTATGACTAGGGTGGCTGGAGTCTTTGACAATTTTGAGGGCCTTCCTCTGACACCGCCTGGTATAGAGGTCCTGGATGGCAGGAAGCTTTGCCCCAGTGATGTACTGGGCCGTACGCACTACCCTCTGTAGTGCCTTGCGGTCGGAGGCCAAGCAGTTGCCATACCAGGCAACTAGTAGCCTCTTTGAGTTCCCTAAACGGGATGCCTGGGGAAGTTCCCTAAACGGGATGCCTGGGGAAGTCGATGGTAAAAAATAAACAAATATTAATATTATAGTGAACCCGGTGTAAATCCGTCACTCCTCGCAACACGTCAAACCAATCAAATTCCTTTTTTGGGAGGAGCTCCAAATTTGCTCACTAGATTAGTGTAGTAGGTACAACAGTGTGGCCAGGAAATCTCAGATTAAAATATCATCAGAATAGGTTGGTGTATGATGATGTTCTGTATAGAGCACCCTCCGTTTTTTCCGCCGGGGTTTCTTCGATTTTCTGCTATGTTGCAAACTAGCGTACGGAACTCTCTGCAAAATGGGTCCTACCCGGCATGTGGGGGAGGGTTCTTGAAATTTAACATCCAATGAATATTTTGCCCCCAGCGGACACTGTCCGTAGTCTGAGGATTCGATATTACCGGTACGTAAACACAGCTAGCAACACTGTCAGTAGTCTGAGGATTCGATACTACCGGTACGTAAACACAGCTAGCAACACTGTCCGTAGTCTGAGGATTAGATACTACCGGTACGTAAACACAGCTAGCAACACTGTCAGTAGTCTGAGGATTAGATACTACCGGTACGTATACACAGCTAGCAACACTGTCAGTAGTCTGAGGATTAGATACTACCGGTACGTATACACAGCTAGCAACACTGTCAGTAGTCTGAGGATTCGATATTACCGGTACGTAAACAGAGCTAGCAACACTGTAAAGCCTGTAGCCTGTAGTGCTGGGCGACCTGGCCTAAAAATCATATCTAGATTTTTTATTTATTATGGCCAATTCACAATATACTGTATATCTCGATTATTTTAAATGTTTTCTAAATAAGCTTTGTTGTACAATTACACTAGTTAAATTATTAGTGTGTCTGAGTATAATTTCACAAACCCTGAATTCATTAGATTATTGCTGACAGTTTGAAATGCAGTGTATTCCTTTATATAATTGCATTTTTATGCTTATTGCACATTTATAAAACACCGACTAGACAGCTAGTATAACAGTCTTTGGCTAACATGCTGCTAGTGGTTCTAACGCAATGCCGCGCGCGACAAACTGAGCATTCATTTTCAAAATCAATGTTCATCGATACTCCCGTTTTTTAGTAGTATCTGCTCTGAGCTCAATTTGAGGAGTTGAGACAGAATGTAAAAAAGGGGTATGGTTAGAAAGGTTAACTTCCCCTCTATTACAGTCATATAATGTGTCAGAGGAAGGCCCTCAAAATTGTCAAAGACTCCAGCCAACCTAGTCATAGACTGTTCTCTCTGCTACCGCACGGCAAGCGGTACCGGAGTGCCAAGTCTAGGTCCAAAAGACTTCTCAACAGCTTCTACCCCCAAGCCATAAGACTCCTGAACAGCTAATCATGGCTACCCGGACTATTTGCACTGCCCCCCCACCCCATCTTTTTACACTGCTGCTACTCTGTTAAGTATTTATGCATAGTCACTTTAACTCTACCCACATGTACATATTACCTCAACTACCTCAACTAGCCGGTGCCCCCGCACATTGACTCTGCAACGGTACCCCCCTGTATATATAGCCTCCCTACTGTCACTTTATTTTACTTCTGCTCTTTTTTTCTCAACACTTTTTTTGTTGTTGTTTTATTTTTACTTTTTTATAAAAAAATAAATGCACTGTTGGTTTAGGGCTGTAAGTAAGCATTTCACTGTAATGTCTGCACCTGTTGTATTCGGCGCATGTGACCAATAAAATTTGATTTGATTTGATTTGAAATAATGTCTCAATGTGTTTGTGTCCATATGACCGATTCTGTTGGACCAAACCTCAAAAAGCAAATAGCGAGTTGAAACCGCTTGTCAGAGAGGAAGAAGTGATCTCTCATCTTTGTTACTGCCAATGTTTGTCTATGGAGATTGCGTGGCTGTGTGCTCGATTTTATACACCTGTCAGCAACTTGTGTGGCTGAAATAGCAGCATCCACTCATTTGAAGGGGTGTCCACATACTTTTGTGTATATATAGTGTACAAACGACAACATCATATGAACATAAACTATATCACACCTGCCCAGACCCACCTGCTCACACCCCCATCTCCATCAACCATATCCCCCCTGCCCGACCCCACCTGCTCCCCACCCCATCTCCACTCACCACATCCCCCTGCCCATACCCACCCTCTCACAACACCCCCCCTCCCATCACCCACATCACACACCTGCCCAGACAGACCCACCGGCTCCCCCCCGCCATCTCTCCTCAACCACATCACACCCCTGCTCACAAAGGGAATACCCCCCTCCCCATCAACCACATCCTCCCTGCCCAGACCCACCTGCTCACCACCCCCATCTCCATCAACCACACCCCTCCTGCCCCAGACCCACCTGCTCCCGCCCCCATCTTCCTCAACACATCCTCCCTTCCCAGACCCACCTGCTCACCCCCCATCTCCATCAAAACCAGCATCCCCCCCTGCCCAGACCCACCTGCCCACACCCCCATCTCCCATCAACCACATCCCCCCTGCCCATACCCACCTGCTCACAACCTGCTCACAAACCCCCCATCTCCATCAAAACCCCCATGCGGAGACTCCCTGCCCAGACCCACCCTCTCCACCCCCATCTCCATCAACCCATCCCCCCCTGCCCCAGACCCACCTGCTCCCCACTCCCCCCATCGCCATCACCACATCCCCCCTGCCTCAGACCCACCTGCTTCCCACCCCCATCTCCATCAACCACATCCTCCCTTGCCCATACCCCACCTGTCCCCCCCCCCCCCCCCCATCTCCAGCGCCCGAATATCGCTCTCCGCCACATGGCCTCAAACTGCACCATTTTGTTTCTCTCCGTGGCCCATGCACTTTCAATATTTCAATAATAAAATAATCAGATTTTTCCATTGTGTTAATGATGGCAGATTGATTGATTTCCAAGTTTTTTAGTATACGTTTTTTCAAGATGAGTGATGAGAAGAGAATCATCCAGCCCATCGGGTATCTCACTACTCCCCCATATGCCATGTCTTGAAATATGCAGACAGACGGATTAAAACTAAGTTGACATTATAATACATCTGACAGCCAACTTTCTAGCTCCGCCCATAACTTTTTGACTTCACAGCATTCCCAGAAGGCATGAATTACTGAGTCATTATTAGTTTTACACTTAAGACATGACTCTGCCGTTGTGCTGTGTAGAATTTGTCAATTTTGTCTCTTGTATTTTAAATTCATTATATACATTAGCTTATACTGGATTAAGCGTACATTTTAATTAACTGTAATTTTTGTTAGTTATGCTCAAACGTTCCCTCAATCTTGGGCCAACATCAGTTCTCTTTTAGTTAATATTGTTTTCTAAGAGATTGTCAGTTGGATATGCTCTCAGCAAGGATTTGTATATGTTCCGTATCATATGAACATCCTTTTCTGAATCAAATAAGATTCCCTCAAGATTGCTCTGATGTCCAAAATATTTCAAATAGACATTTTGTGCTATTTAACTTTTAAGTTGCATGTATTTTGAAACTATCTAGATTGGTCAGTCCAAAATGTATTCTGTCATGTATTTCCTGTTACCAAGTCATTTCCTGTTTCTATGCCCTTTAGTTTTCCATGTGGTCCAATTTGTCGGTGAGTTCTGAAAAGCTCTCCAAGGATTGTTCCATAAGGGGTGTGTTTTTAGGGAGTGATATTGGTTCTTGTAGAATATGTTTCATTATCTTCCATATTGTTATAGTGTTCTTAACTATGAAGTTGTTAATGTTCTTAGCTTTATCCTTTTGAAAATAGACACGTAAAAACATTCTGGGAATGAGCATGAACATCCTCAATCTGTACCCATTGTTCCTGTTTAGTGCATTTAACTATATGTCTCAAGCGAAAGCCTTGGTTGGTGAGTTGATCCAATTCCAAGTCTGGAAGGTTAAAACCCCCCTCAGACTGAGGAAGGTTAAAACGCCCCTCAGACTCAGGAAGGTTAAAACCCCCCTCAGACTCAGGAAGGTTAAAACGCCCCTCAGACTGAGGAAGGTTAAAACCCCCCTCAGACTCAGGAAGGTTAAAACGCCCCTCAGACTGAGGAAGGTTAAAACGCCCCTCAGACTGAGGAAGGTTAAAACGCCCCTCAGACTGAGGAATGTTAAAACGCCCCTAGACCTGAGGAAGGTTAAAAACGCCCCTGAGACTGAGGAAGTTAAAACGCCCCTCAGACTCAGGAAGGTTAAAACCCCCCTCAGACTCAGGAAGGTTAAAACGCCCCTCAGACTGAGGAAGGTTAAAACGCCCCTCAGACTGAGGAAGGTTAAAACGCCCCTCAGACTGAGGAAGGTTAAAACCCCCCTCAGACTCTGGAAGGTTAAAACCCCCCTCAGACTCAGGAAGGTTAAATAAAACGCCTCAGACTGAGGAAGGTTAAAACGCCCCTCAGACTGAGGAAGGTTAAAACGCCCCTCAGACTCAGGAAGGTTAAAACGCCCCTCAGACTGAGGAAGGTTAAAACGCCCCTCAGACTCAGGAAGGTTAAAACCCCCCTCAGACTCAGGAAGGTTAAAACGCCCCTCAGACTGAGGAAGGTTAAAACGCCCCTCAGACTGAGGAAGGTTAAAACGCCCCTCAGACTGAGGAAGGTTAAAACCCCCCTCCAGACCGGAAGGTTAACACCCCCCCTCAGACTCAGGAAGGTTAAAACGCCCTCAGACTGAGGAAGGGTTAAAAGCGCCCCTCAGACTGAGGGGAAGGTTAAAAACGCCCCCTCAAGCACTCAGGAAAGGTTAAAAACGCCCCTCAGAACTGGAAGGAAGGTTAAAATCAGCCCCTCAGACTCAGGAAGGTTAAAAAACGGCACCCTCAGACTGAGGAAGGTTAAACACGCCCTCATACTCAGGAAGGTTAAAAAAAACGCCCCTCAGACTGAGGAAAGGTTAAAAAAACGCCCCTCAGACTCCAGGAAGGTTAAAACGCCCCCTCAGACGGAGGAAGGGTTAAAACGCCCCTCAGACCCTCATGGAAGGGTTAAAACGCCCCTCAGACTGAGGAAGGTTAAAAAACGCGCCCCTCAGACTCAGAAGGTTAAACGCCCCTCAGGACTAGAGGAAGTTAAAACGCCCCCTCAGACTGAGGAATTTTAAACTCCCCTCCGACTGAGGAAGGTTTTAAAAAAACGCCCCTCAGACTGAGGAAGAATGGAAAAACCTTCTTTTTATTCTATGAGTTTATTTGCCCATATCAAGTCTGTTCTGACCAAGTATTACTTTTTTAAAACTTGTCTTCGGTGGGGTAATTGGAGTATTGAAAAAAAAATAACAAACAAACTTTGACAGCCATGGCCATTCTAAAAAGAGTTTTATATTCTACTGTAAAATGTATGGGAAGCACCATAATAAGATATAGCACTGATCTCCTCTCCTCCTCTCACTACCCACTCCTCCACTCCACTCTCTCCTCCTCTCCTCCTCACTCCACTCTCTCCTCTCCTCTCCACTCTCTCCCCTCCTCTCACTCCACTCCCTCTCCTCCTCTCCGCCTCTCCTCCTCCTCATCCACTCGCACTCTCTCCTCCTCGTCCTCCCTCCACTCTCCTCCTCCTCCTCTCCTCTCCACTCCACTCCTCTCCTCTCCCCTCTCTCCTCCTCTCCTTCCACTCCACTCTCCTTCCCCCTCTCCACTCTCTCCTCCTCTCCACTCCACTCCTCTCTCCTCCTCTCCACTCCACTCTCTCCTCCTCTCCTCTGCTCCTCTCTCCACTCCATCTCCCTCCCCCTCCCTCCTCCTCTTCTCCACTCTCTCCTCCTCTCCACTCCACTCTCTCCTCCTCTTCCCTCTCCACTCCAACTCTCTCCTCCTCGGCGCAATCCCTCCCTCTCCCCCTTCCCCTCTCCCTCCTCCTCCCCCTCTCTCTTAACTCTTCCTCTCCACTCCCTCCACTCTCGTCTCCTCTCCCCTCTCTCCCGTTCCTCTTCCCCTCGTCTCCTCCTCTCTTCTCGTCTCTCCTCGCTCCTCCAGCTCTCTCCCCTCCCTGTCGCCCTCCACCTCTCCTCCTCCTCTCCCCTAGCCCACTCTCTCCTCCTCTCCTCTCCCGTCTCTCCCCTCCTCTCCTCCCCTCCTCATCCTCTCTCATCCTCCTCTCCGCCTCTCATCTCCTCCTCTCCCTCCCCCCCTCTCGTCCTCCTCTCCTCCCCTCCCCTGCCCCTCTCCTCTCTCCCCTCTCCCCTTCCTCTCACTCCTCTCCCCTTTCCCCTGAGCTCGCTCTCATCCTCTCAGCCTGTCTCATCTCCTCATCCCCTCGCTCACCCCTCTCTCCTCCTCTCCTCCTCTCGCCCTCTCTCCTGTCTGCTCTCCTCCTCATCCTCCTCCGCATGTTCCCACCTATCCCCTCTCTGTGTCTGCTCTATCCTCCTCTCCCCCTGAAGCTACCCCTCTCCGTCGGGCTCCTCCTCCTCTCCTCTAAAAAACCCTCATCTCCTCTCCTCCCCTCTGCTCGTCCTTCTCCCCTCTCTTCCTCCTCTCCCCGTTGCTCCCTCTTCCACTCTCTTCCGTGGTCCTCTTCCCCCTTCCCCGCTCTCCCTCCTCTCCTCCTCTTCCCCTCCTCGGTCCACTCTCGGCATCCTCTCTCCTCCGTATTCTCTCCTCCTTCACTTCGCCTCCTCATCCTCCTCATCCCCAGACACGCTCCCTCTCTCCTTCCATCGGTCGTTCTCTCCCCTCATCTGCGCCTCTCGCCCCCCTCTCACCTCCTCTGCCCCTCTCGTCTCACTGCCGTTACCACTCCTCGCAGCCATCCGCCCTGAGGGAGACCTGGCGCCTCCCTCTCTCCTCGCCCACTCCCCTCCCCTCTCTCCTCCCTCCACTCCACACTCTCCTCCTCCTCTCCACTCCATCCACTCTCCTCCTCCTCTCCTCCACCCACTCTCTCTCCTCTCCCTCCCCATCTCCTCCTCCTCTCCGCTTCCACTCCACTCCTCCTTCCTCTCTCCACTCCACTCCTCCCCTCTCCACTCTCTCCTCCTCTCCACTTCCACTTTCCTCCTCCTCTCCTCCTCTCCTCCGCTCGCCTCCTTCTCCACTCCACATCTCTCTCTCACTTCCTCCCTCCTCTCCACTCTCCCTCCTCCTCTCCACTCTCCTTCTACCACTTCTCCTCCTCCCTCATCTCCTCCTCTCCTCCTCTCCCCTCCAATCTCTCCTCCCTCATGCCTCTATCCTCCTCACCTTGTCTCCTCCTCTCCTGTCCCTCCCTCCCTCCCACTCCACCCTCTCTCCGTCCTCTCCTCCTCTCCTACTCGCTCTTCCTCCTCTCCTCCTCTTCTCGTCCTTCCTCCCCTCTTCTCCTCCTGCCCTCGCTCCTCTCCTCCTCTCCTCCTCTCCTACTCTCGTTGTGCGGTCCTCCCCTCTCCCCTCTCTCCTACCTCCTCCTCTCCCCTTCTGCCCTCTCCTCTCTCCTCCTCTCCTACCTCCCTATCTCGCGATCCTTCTCCTCCTCTACTCCCCTCCCCTCTCTCCTCCATCTCTTCGTCGTCCTGCGGGTTCCCTCGCCATCCATCGCCGCTCCTCTGCGCTCTCCGTCTCCTCTCCCATCCTCTCTGACCGTCCCCCTCTCTCCCTTCCTCGTCCTCGCTCATCCTGTCTGACTCGATCCTCCTCATCCAGTCCTCTCCGGTCCTCTCCTCACTCAGCTCTCTCCTCTCCTCGCCCTTTGGTGGGGCCTCCTCTCCACTTCCGCCTCTCTTCCTCCTCAATCCTCAGCTTCGTCCTCTCGCTACCTCTGCCCCTCTCTCAACCCTCTTCCCCTGCTCTCCGTCCTCCTCTCTCCCTCCCCCTCTCGGTCGAGCTGGTGCGTGACTCCTCTCCGCCCCTCGCCTCCGTCCTCTCCCCTCCCCGACCATACTCTCTCCCCTCCCAATCATTGCCCTCCTCCGTCTCCTCTTCCTCTCCTCCTCGTCCTCCTCTCCACTCCCAACTTCCGAACTCTCCTTCTCCTCCTCCTCTCCTCGCGCGCCCTCATCTCCTCTCCCACTCTCTCTCCCTCCACCTGCTCCACTCCTCCTCCTCTCCACTCCAACTGCTCCTCTCTCCTCCTCTCCCTCCTCTCCCACACTCCGCTCCCGCTCCTCCTCCCTCTCCACTCTTCCACCTCTCTCCTCTCCTCCTCGCCACTCTCTCCTCTCTCCACTCCTCCACTCTCATCCCCTCCTCTCCTCCGCTCCTCCTCTCCCCTGGCCACTCTCTCCTCCGCTCTCCTCTCCTCCGTCTCCTCCTCTCCTCATTCTCCACTCCACCTCTCCTCCTCCCCCCTCTCATCCCCTTCCTCTGCCAGACTGCTCCACTCCCTCTCTCCTCACTGCTCCCCTCTGCCACTCCACTCTCTCCCCAGTGGGAATCTCCTTCCTCCTCTCCTCCTCTCCAGCTCTCGTCCTCCTCCATCCCCTCCACTCCAACTCTTCTCCCTCTCCTCCACTCACCTCTAAACACTCTCCTCCTCCACTTCCCCAATCCTCCCCTCCACTCCACTCTCTCCTCCTCTCCACTCCACTCTCTCCTCTCTCCACTCCATCCCGCTCGCTCCTCCTCTCCTCCTCTCCACTCTGTTCCTCTCTGTCCTCCTCTCGCACTTCCACTCTCTCCTCCTCTCCACTCCACTCTCTCCTCCTCTCCTCCTCTCCACTCCTCTCACTCCTCCTTCCTCCCTCTCCCTCGCTCCCTCTCCACTCCTACCATCATCTCCCTCCTCTCCTCCGTCCTCCTCTCCACTGATACCACTTCCTCATCCTCCTCGTCCTCCTCCACTCCACTCTCTCCTCCCCCCCTCCTCCTCCACTCCACACTCTCTCCTCGTCCGTCCTCTCCAACTACCACTTCCTCCGCGCTCCCTCTCTCCCCTCTCTCCTCCTCTCACTCACACTCTCTCCTCCTCGTCTTCCTCCCCTCTCCTCCTCTCCACTCCCCTGCCCAGGGTCCTCCTCTCCTCTCCTCCCTCCTCCTCCACTTGCCCTCTCCTCCCTCCTCTCCTCAACTCTCCTCCTCCCCCTCCTGGTCCCCTCTCTGTCCCTCCTCGTCCGCCTCTCCTCCTCCTCTCCTCTCACCTTCCACTCTTCTTCCTACCTCAGATCCGAAAACCTCTCCACACTCCTCCCCTCCCCACTCCCCTTCACTCCTCTCTAGTTCTATCGCTCTGCCCCACAGCAGCAGAATATCCGAATAAAGATCCTGACCATGAGCATCTCAGCATCTCAGTAGTAACAGTCAGACAGACAGGCAGACAGGCAGGCAGGCAGTCAGGCAGGCAGTCAGGCAGACA
Organism: Coregonus sp. 'balchen'; assembly: GCA_902810595.1. Classification (NCBI taxonomy): domain Eukaryota; kingdom Metazoa; phylum Chordata; class Actinopteri; order Salmoniformes; family Salmonidae; genus Coregonus; species Coregonus sp. 'balchen'. Next base: position 1,507,100 of record LR778268.1, on the reverse strand, counting down.
GACAGACAGGCAGGCAGGCAGGCAGTCAGGCAGGCAGACAGACAGGCAGGCAGTCAGTCAGTCAGTCAGGCAGGCAGCGTTATAAGTTAGCACAACGTCGTTCTCCTATTTGCATAATGAACTCACACTACACCATGTTTATAATGAGCACATTAAACACCCTGTGAGCCACGATAAGTAGCCCCCTTCTCTGCATTCCTAAGCTCATTTGTAACTAGCGTCAGTGCGCTCTACCTAGAGGGGGGAGAACAGACAGACACAGAGAGACACACACACACACACACATACACAGAGACACATACACACACACACACACACACACACACATACACAGAGACACATACACAGAGACACACACACACAGGGAGACAGATACCGGGAGACAGACACCGGGAGACAGACACCGGGAGACAGACACCGGGTGACAGAGACCGGGAGACAGACACCGGGAGACAGACACCGGGAGACAGACACCGGGAGACAGACACCGGGAGACAGACACCGGGAGACAGACACAGGGAGACAGAGACAGGGCTGTACGTGTTGTCTCTGTCCCAGCATGGTGAATTAAATGGGGGCAGTAGTGCTGACAGCAGCAGGACTGAGGAAGTGTGTCCCCCTCTCTGAGGAGCAAGAGGATATTTCAGGAACCGCGTGGCGCTGGTCGCTACAGTGACAGAAGAGCTGTGGGGGATTTTTCAGAAGACTCTGTGTGCATCCCAAATGGCACCCTATTCCCTACATAGTGCACTACTTTAGACCAGAACCTTATGGGTAGTACACTATATAGGGAGTCCTATGGACCCTGGTCTAATGTAGTACACTATATAGGGAGTCCTATGGACCCTGGTCTAAAGTAGTGAACTAAATAGGGAATAGGGTGCCATTCTCTGGTCTAAAGTAGTGAACTAAACAGGGAATAGGGTGCCATTCTCTGGTCTAAAGTAGTGAACTAAATAGGGAATAGGGTGCCATTCTCTGGTCTAAAGTAGTGAACTAAATAGGGAATAGGGTGCCATTCTCTGGTCTAAAGTAGTGAACTAAATAGGGAATAGGGTGCCATTCTCTGGTCTAAAGTAGTGAACTAAATAGGGAATAGGGTGCCATTCTCTGGTCTAAAGTAGTGCACTATATAGGGAATAGGGTGCCATTCTCTGGTCTAAAGTAGTGAACTAAATAGGGAATAGGGTGCCATTCTCTGGTCTAAAGTAGTGAACTAAATAGGGAATAGGGTGCCATTCTCTGGTCTAAAGTAGTGCACTATATAGGGAATAGGGTGCCATTCTCTGGTCTAAAGTAGTGAACTAAATAGGGAATAGGGTGCCATTCTCTGGTCTAAAGTAGTGAACTATATAGGGAATAGGGTGCCATTCTCTGGTCTAAAGTAGTGCACTATATAGGGAATAGGGTGCCATTCTCTGGTCTAAAGTAGTGCACTATATAGGGAATAGGGTGCCATTTGGGATGCAGACTCTGAATCTGCCCTATTAACCACGGCTGGTCGACACTGGGACACTCTGAGTTATTTCCAAACCTTCTCCTCATTGTTTGTTTGTGAGTCTGTTAGGGGTTTTATTTTTAAACTCCATAGCAACCAGACACGTTTTGTGTTGATATTTGGGTAAGGACTGGGGCCGAGCGCTTGCTGACTGTCCTCTACTGTACGCTAGTTATGTACTGTAACTATTGGACAGGTTTTCTGATATTTGTGGAGCTGGGAATACCTTCTGTACTGTAGACTGCTCTGTGCTGTTGCCTAACATGGCTTATGTTTCAACAAGGTACCACGACGTTTCAAATCACTTCAGAGTCCGACGTTTTCACAGTGGAGATTAAATGTACTTAACTTCAGACATTGTTACCTCAACTCTGTCAAACTATAGCAGGGGCGATAAACCGAAAACGATCGACACTGACCAACCGTGCTGACCACTTATCACCGGCGTTTTGTTTATCGTTCATTATGATAAGTAGCCTATACTAGAGAAATGTGAAGTTTGAAATGTAATAAGTTTGCTAATATGGGTCATTTTATGGGACAATTGATGTCTCCAACCATCAAACTAGTAGTAGTAGTTTAAAGGGAAATAAAAAAAAGTATTATTCTATTTATCGTTATCACATCAATTCAGTCAATTTATCATATGGATTTCTGCCCATTTTCCTCTACGCCAAACACAAACAGATCTGGGCCCAGGCTAAGGAAAGGTATCCCCGGCTGTTTGCTGTTAGTGTCCATTAACAGCTCTGGGACCAGGCTAAGGAAAAAGTATCAACTGGTGTGCTGTTGCAAGTGTTGCCAATTAACAGCTCTGGAGACCAGGCTAAGAAAGGTATCCCCTGGCTTGTGCTGTGCCAGTGTTGCATTAAACAGCTCTGGGCCAGGCTAAGAAAGGTATCCCTGGCTGTGCTGTGCAGTGTGGACATTAACAGATCTGGGAACCAGGCTAAGGAAAGGTATCCCTGGCTGTGGGGCTTGTGCAGTGTTGCCATTTTTAACAGATCTGGGACCAGGCTAAGGAAAGTATCCCCGGCTGCTGCTGTTGCAGTGTGCCATTAACAGCTATGGGACAGGCTAGGAAGGTATCCCCTGGGCTGTTGCTGTGCAGTGTTGCCATAACAGCTCTGGGACCCAGGCTAAGGAACGGTATCCCCTGGCTGTGCTGTGCAGTGTTGCCATTAACAGATCTGGGACCAGGCTAAGGAAAGGTATCCCCTGGCTGTGCTGTGCAGTGTTGCCATTAACAGATCTGGGCCCAGGCTAAGGAAAGGTATCCCCTGGCTGTGCTGTGCAGTGTTGCCATTAACAGATCTGGGACCAGGCTAAGGAAAGGTATCCCCTGGCTGTGCTGTGCAGTGTTGCCATTAACTGATCTGGGACCAGGCTAAGGAAAGGTATCCCCTGGCTGTGCTGTGCAGTGTTGCCATTAACAGATCTGGGCCCAGGCTAAGGAAAGGTATCCCCTGGCTGTGCTGTGGCAGTGTTGCCATTAACAGATCTGGGCCCAGGCTAAGGAAAGGTATCCCCTGGCTGTGCTGTGCAGTGTTGCCATTAACAGATCTGGGACCAGGCTAAGGAAAGGTATCCCCTGGCTGTGCTGTGCAGTGTTGCCATTAACAGATCTGGGCCCAGGCTAAGGAAAGGTATCCCCTGGCTGTGCTGTGCAGTGTTGCCATTAACAGATCTGGGACCAGGCTAAGGAAAGGTATCCCCTGGCTGTGCTGTGCAGTGTTGCCATTAACAGATCTGGGCCCAGGCTAAGGAAAGGTATCCCCTGGCTGTGCTGTGCAGTGTTGCCATTAACAGATCTGGGACCAGGCTAAGGAAAGGTATCCCCTGGCTGTGCTGTGCAGTGTTGCCATTAACAGATCTGGGCCCAGGCTAAGGAAAGGTATCCCCTGGCTGTGCTGTGCAGTGTTGCCATTAACAGATCTGGGACCAGGCTAAGGAAAGGTATCCCCTGGCTGTGCTGTGCAGTGTTGCCATTAACAGATCTGGGACCAGGCTAAGGAAAGGTATCCCCTGGCTGTGCTGTGCAGTGTTGCCATTAACAGATCTGGGACCAGGCTAAGGAAAGGTATCCCCTGGCTGTGCTGTGCAGTGTTGCCATTAACAGATCTGGGACCAGGCTAAGGAAAGGTATCCCCTGGCTGTGCTGTGCAGTGTTGCCATTAACAGATCTGGGACCAGGCTAAGGAAAGGTATCCCCTGGCTGTGCTGTGCAGTGTTGCCATTAACAGATCTGGGACCAGGCTAAGGAAAGGTATCCCCTGGCTGTGCTGTGCAGTGTTGCCATTAACAGATCTGGGCCCAGGCTAAGGAAAGGTATCCCCTGGCTGTGCTGTGCAGTGTTGCCATTAACAGATCTGGGCCCAGGCTAAGGAAAGGTATCCCCTGGCTGTGCTGTGCAGTGTTGCCATTAACAGATCTGGGACCAGGCTAAGGAAAGGTATCCCCTGGCTGTGCTGTGCAGTGTTGCCATTAACAGATCTGGGACCAGGCTAAGGAAAGGTATCCCCTGGCTGTGCTGTGCAGTGTTGCCATTAACAGATCTGGGACCAGGCTAAGGAAAGGTATCCCCTGGCTGTGCTGTGCAGTGTTGCCATTAACAGATCTGGGACCAGGCTAAGGAAAGGTATCCCCTGGCTGTGCTGTGCAGTGTTGCCATTAACAGATCTGGGCCCAGGCTAAGGAAAGGTATCCCCTGGCTGTGCTGTGCAGTGTTGCCATTAACAGATCTGGGACCAGGCTAAGGAAAGGTATCCCCTGGCTGTGCTGTGCAGTGTTGCCATTAACAGCTCTGGGACCAGGCTAAGGAAAGGTATCCCCTGGCTGTGCTGTGCAGTGTTGCCATTAACAGATCTGGGACCAGGCTAAGGAAAGGTATCCCCTGGCTGTGCTGTGCAGTGTTGCCATTAACAGATCTGGGACCAGGCTAAGGAAAGGTATCCCCTGGCTGTGCTGTGCAGTGTTGCCATTAACAGATCTGGGACCAGGCTAAGGAAAGGTATCCCCTGGCTGTGCTGTGCAGTGTTGCCATTAACAGATCTGGGCCCAGGCTAAGGAAAGGTATCCCCTGGCTGTGCTGTGCAGTGTTGCCATTAACAGATCTGGGACCAGGCTAAGGAAAGGTATCCCCTGGCTGTGCTGTGCAGTGTTGCCATTAACAGCTCTGGGACCAGGCTAAGGAAAGGTATCCCCTGGCTGTGCTGTGCAGTGTTGCCATTAACAGATCTGGGCCCAGGCTAAGGAAAGGTATCCCCTGGCTGTGCTGTGCAGTGTTGCCATTAACAGATCTGGGCCCAGGCTAAGGAAAGGTATCCCCTGGCTGTGCTGTGCAGTGTTGCCATTAACAGATCTGGGCCCAGGCTAAGGAAAGGTATCCCCTGGCTGTGCTGTGCAGTGTTGCCATTAACAGATCTGGGCCCAGGCTAAGGAAAGGTATCCCCTGGCTGTGCTGTGCAGTGTTGCCATTAACAGATCTGGGACCAGGCTAAGGAAAGGTATCCCCTGGCTGTGCTGTGCAGTGTTGCCATTAACAGATCTGGGCCCAGGCTAAGGAAAGGTATCCCCTGGCTGTGCTGTGCAGTGTTGCCATTAACAGCTGGTGACACCTTAATTGAGGAGGACGGGCTCAAAGTAATGGCTGGAATGGAACCAATGGAACAGTATCAAACACATCGTTTCCATATGTTTGATACCATTCCAGGCAGTCCATTCCAGGTATTATTATGAGCCATCCTCCCCTCACCAGCCTCCTGTGACACATAGTACATACATGGAAATAAGTTAGAATTAGGTCCCTAAATTGCATAGTGCAAAAACATGACGTGGTCCTCTGTAGCTCAGCTGGTAGAGCATGGCGCTTGTAACGCCAGGGTAGTGGGTTCGATCCCCGGGACCACCCATATGTAAACATGTATGCGCACATGACTGTAAGTCGCTTTGGATAAAAGCGTCTGCTAAATGGCATATTATTATTATTATTATTATTATTATTATTATTAATTACAATACCTGGCATCATTCTTTTACTTTCAGTGGCAATCTTTTACAATGTTCCACCTGTTGAAATAAGGATGCATAATCAGAAAATAACCCCATACCTACTGCAAAATATAATGGTGGATCTTTGATATAATGGGGTCAAAGGCATCATGAACTTTACCCAGTACCAGGACATTTTAGCCAAAAACCTGGTTGCCTCCACTAGAGGCTGAAACTTGGCCACAAAACGGATATTCCACAGCAAGACCATAACCCCAAGCACACATCAAAATCCACAAAATCAACATTTTGCAATGGCCATCTCAGTCTCCTGACTTAAACCCCATTGAAAACCTGTGGTTTGAATTGAAGAGGGCAGTCCATAAGCGCAGAGGAAGGATATCAAGGATCTGGAAGGATTCTGTATGTAAGAATGGTCTCAGATCCCTCCCAATGAGTTCTATAATCTCATCCAACATTTTAGGAAAGGGCTCAGGACTCTATTTAATGTGTTATCGGTGAAGCGTTACAGATTGGGCGATAAAAATGTAAAGGTAATTTCCGTTTGAGCCGACACATGCAGCATATACCGTGAATGCAGACTCTGCTAACACGGGAATCATTGCCTTTAAATTTTAATCATGCTGTAATGCTGAACTGCCGCGATACGGATTGAATAGAGTCCTCGGTGAATAGAGTCCTCGGTGAATAGAGTCCTCGGTGAATAGAGTCCTCGGTGAATTTCTGTCTGTGTGTGTGTGTGTGTGTGTGTGTGTGTGTGTGTGTATAACCAAGGTGGTACAGGAGAAATCATAGTATTGAAGCTTATTACTCTGATATCAAAAGTAGTGGTTTTATTTCCCTCTACTTCTATAGTACCAACAACACGTGGTACTTCTATAGAACCAACAACTACAAACACATGGCACTTCTATAGTACCAACAACTACAAACACGTGGTACTTCTATAGAATTAACAACTACAAACACGTGGTACTTCTATAGTACCAACAACTACAAACACGTGGTACTTCTATAGTACCAACAACTACAAACACATGGTACTTCTATAGTACCAACAACAAACACGTGGTACTTCTATAGTACCAACAACAACAAACACGTGGTACTTCTATAGTACCAACAACTACAAACACATGGTACTTCTATAGTACCAACAACTGCAAACACGTGGTACTTCTATAGTACCAACAACTACAAATATGTGGTACTTCTATAGAACCAACAACACATGGTACTTCTATAGTACCAACAACTACAAACACATGGTACTTCTATAGTACCAACAACAAACACGTGGTACTTCTATAGTACCAACAACAACAAACACGTGGTACTTCTATAGTACCCACAACTATAAACACGTGGTACTTCTATAGTACCAACAACTACAAACACGTGGTACTTCTATAGTACCAACAACTACAAACACGTGGTACTTCTATAGAATTAACAACTACAAACACGTGGTACTTCTATAGTACCAACAACTACAAACACGTGGTACTTCTATAGTACCAACAACTACAAACACATGGTACTTCTATAGTACCAACAACAAACACGTGGTACTTCTATAGTACCAACAACAACAAACACGTGGTACTTCTATAGTACCAACAACTACAAACACGTGGTACTTCTATAGAACCAACAACTGTGATGTGTGTGTTTCATCATGCCTTCTAAAAGTTTAAAGCGTATTGCTGCTTTATTTCCCTCCTAACTGGAGACATGATCAGTTAAACATGTTCCAGACATTTATTCTCCAAAGAGGCTGGAATACATCAAGAGGAAAAGGCTGCGTCCCACATGGCCCCCCTACTCCCTATATAGTGCACTACTTTAGACCAGAGAATGGCACCCTATTCCCTTTATAGTGCACTACTTTAGACCAGAGAATGGCACCCTATTCCCTATATAGTGCACTACTTTAGACCAGAGAATGGCTCCCTATCCCTATATAGTGCACTACTTTAGACCAGAGAATGGCTCCCTATTCCCTATATAGTGCACTACTTTAGACCAGAGAATGGCACCCTATTCCCTATATAGTGCACTACTTTAGACCAGAGAATGGCCCCCCTACTCCCTATATAGTGCACTACTTTAGACCAGAGAATGGCACCCTATTCCCTATATAGTGCACTACTTTAGGCCAGAGAATGGCACCCTATTCCCTATATAGTGCACTACTTTAGACCAGAGAATGGCACCCTATTCCCTATATAGTGCACTACTTTAGACCAGAGAATGGCACCCTATTCCCTACATAGTGCACTACTTTAGACCAGAGAATGGCACCCTACTCCCTATATAGTGCACTACTTTAGACCAGAGAATGGCACCCTATTCCCTATGTAGTGCACTACTTTAGACCAGAGAATGGCACCCTATTCCCTATATAGTGCACTACTTTAGACCAGAGAATGGCACCCTATTCCCTATGTAGTGCACTACTTTAGACCAGAGAATGGCACCCTATTCCCTATATAGTGCACTACTTTAGACCAGAGAATGGCACCCTATTCCCTATGTAGTGCACTACTTTAGACCAGAGAATGGCACCCTATTCCCTATATAGTGCACTACTTTAGACCAGAGAATGGCACCCTATTCCCTATGTAGTGCACTACTTTAGACCAGAGAATGGCACCCTATTCCCTATATAGAGCACTACTTTAGACCAGAGAATGGCACCCTATTCCCTATATAGTGCACTACTTTAGACCAGAGAATGGCACCCTATTCCCTACATAGTGCACTACTTTAAACCAGAGAATGGCACCCTACTCCCTATATAGTGCACTACTTTAGACCAGAGAATGGCACCCTATTCCCTATATAGAGCACTACTTTAGACCAGAGAATGGCACCCTATTCCCTATATAGTGCACTACTTTAGACCAGAGAATGGCACCCTATTCCCTACATAGTGCACTACTTTAGACCAGAGAATGGCACCCTACTCCCTATATAGTGCACTACTTTAGACCAGAGAATGGCACCCTATTCCCTATATAGTGCACTACTTTAGACCAGAGAATGGCACACTATTCACTATATAGTGCACTACATTAGACCAGAGAATGGCACCCTATTCCATATATAGTGCACTACTTTAGACCAGAGAATGGCACCCTATTCCCTATATAGTGCACTACTTTAGACCAGAGAATGGCACCCTATTCCCTATATAGTGCACTACTTTAGACCAGAGAATGGCACCCTATTCCCTATATAGTGCACTACTTTAGACCAGAGAATGGCACACTATTCCCTATATAGTGCACTACTTTAGACCAGAGAATGGCACCCTATTCCCTATATAGTGCACTACTTTAGACCAGAGAATGGCACCCTATTCCCTATATAGTGCACTACTTTAGACCAGAGAATGGCACCCTATTCCCTATATAGTGCACTACTTTAGACCAGAGAATGGCACCCTATTCCCTATATAGTGAACTACTTTAGACCAGAGAACTGCACCCTATTCCCTATATAGTGCACTACTTTAGACCAGAGAATGGCACCCTATTCCCTATATAGTGCACTACTTTAGACCAGAGAATGGCACCCTATTCCCTATATAGTGCACAACTTTAGACCAGAGAATGGCACCCTATTCCCTATATAGTGCACTACTTTAGACCAGAGAATGGCACCCTATTCCCTATATAGTGCACTACTTTAGACCAGAGTGCCATTTAGTACGTGCCCTAAGACTGCGTCAGACCAGACATGCAGGGCAGCAGGGTTCTACTCATCACACCAGGATATTGTTTTTTGTGATTTGTGCTAAGATGCTTTGTTTTTTAAGAAACGACAATAGAGGATTTCAGTTCATTGTCTAAGTGACGGGGTGTTGCACTGTGGGTATTAAACCTGTAGGGAGAATATATGCATCCTTTACATTACAATTGTCCTGTGAACATTTTGTTTTCTGAAACAGCCTCCTACCGTAAATACTGTATGTACTTCCAGTCTGGTTGAAGCTGGGTTGAGGTGTAACTGTTTCCTCCATGTTGTTTCCTTGCAGTTGTTATCATGTGTGCGGGAGCGGACGTTGTCCGAGACATCATGCTAGCTGTTCACAGAAGGAGGCTCACCAATGGCAGCTATATCTTCTTCAACATCGAACTCTTCAACTCCACGTCCTATGGTAAAAATACACATCAGCACAACGTTCCCAGCCTTACATATATACTCTGTTGTTCCCAGCCCTACATATATACTCTGTTGTTCCCAACACTACATATATACTCTGTTGTTCCCAGCCCTACATATATACTCTGTTGTTCCCAGCCGTACATATATACTCTGTTGTTCCCAGCCCTACATATATACTCTGTTGTTCCCAGCCCTACATATATACTCTGTTGTTCCCAGCCGTACATATATACTCTGTTGTTCCCAGCCCTACATGTATACTCTGTTGTTCCCAGCCCTACATATATACTCTGTTGTTCCCAGCCGTACATATATACTCTGTTGTTCCCAGCCCTACATATATACTCTGTTGTTCCCAGCCCTACATATATACTCTGTTGTTCCCAGCCGTACATATATACTCTGTTGTTCCCAGCCCTACATATATACTCTGTTGTTCCCAGCCCTACATATATACTCTGTTGTTCCCAGCCCTACATATATACTCTGTTGTTCCCAGCCGTACATATATACTCTGTTGTTCCCAGCCCTACATATATACTCTGTTGTTCCCAGCCGTACATATATACTCTGTTGTTCCCAGCCCTACATATATACTCTGTTGTTCCCAGCCGTACATATATACTCTGTTGTTCCCAGCCCTACATATATACTCTGTTGTTCCCAGCCCTACATATATACTCTGTTGTTCCCAGCCCTACATACAGTGCCTTGGGAAAGTATTCAGACCCCTTGACTTTTTCAATATTTTATTGAAATAGTTTATTCTAAAATGGATTACATTAAAAAAAATCCTCAGCAATCTACACACAATACCCCATAATGACAAAGCAAAAACAGGTTTGTAGACAGTTTTGCTAATTTATTACAAATAAAAAACAGAAATACCTTAATTGCATAAGTATTCAGCCCCTTTGCTATGAGACTCGAAATTGAGCTCAGGTGCATCCTGTTTCCATTGATCATCCTTGAGATGTTTCTACAACTTGATTAGAGTCAACCTGTGGTAAATTCAATTGATTGGACATGATTTGGAAAGGCACACACCTGTCTATATAAGGTCCCACAGTTGACAGTGCATGTCAGAGCAAAAACCAAGTTATGAGGTCAAAGGAATTGTCCGTAGAGCTCCGAGACAGGATTGTGTCGAGGCACAGATCTGGGGAAGGGTACCAAAACATTTCTGCAGCATTGATGGTCCCCAAGAACACAGTGGCCTCCATCATTCTTAAATGGAAGAAGTTTAGAACCACCAAGACTCTTCCTAGAGCTGGCCGGCCGGCCAAACAGAGCAATCAGGTGAGAAGGGCCTTGGTCAGGGAGGTGACCAAGAACCTGATGGTCACTCTGACAGAGCTCTAGAGTTCCTCTGTGGAGATGGGAGAACCTTCCAGAAGGACAACCATCTCTGCAGCACTCCACCAATCAGGCCTTTATGGTAGAGTGGCCAGACGGAAGCCACTCCTCAGTAAAAGGCACATGACAGCCCGCTTGGAGTTTGCCAAAAGGCACTTAAAGACTCTCAGACCATGAAAAATAAGATTCCCTGTTCTGATGAAACCAAGATTGAACTCTTTGACCTGAATGCCAAGCGTCACGTCTGGCGGAAACCTGGCACCATCCCTACGGTGAAGCATGGGGATGGCAGCATCATGCTGTGGGGATGTTTTTCAGCGGCAGGGACTGGGAGACTAGTCAAGATCGAGGGAAAGATGAACGGAACAAAGTACAGAGAGAGCCTTGATGAAAACCTGCTCCAGAGCGCTCAGGACCTCAGACTGGGGCGAAGGTTCACCTTCCAACAGGACATACTGTAGGATAGGTCTTGTTAAATCAGACCCATACTACAGTCCTGCATCCTGAAGCATCTATCAACGTCTTGTTAAATCAGACCCATACTACAGTCCTGCATCCTGAAGCATCTTTTTTTAAATGCTTGGCTGTAGTAAAGGCATGCACACTGTAGGCTCTATGTTTGGCTGACATTAAGGTGTCAAAAGCTAGTTTGCAATTTCGTCAAGTAAAAACTGGAACTTTCCAGCCCAGGTCTTATATCAGCTCCGCTGCGAGCTGGGCAGGGTGGAAATATTTTAGTTGTGTCCTTTTAAAAACATGATCCAAAATGATAATTTCAGGCAGCGCTGATAGGGGTATTTAAGACCAACCTGGTTTTAGCGGTAACGCAGTTGGTTATGGCATGAATTTTGACAGCGGAAACACGGCCTATCCGTCCATGACGCACACTACCCATATGCACCTGGAACAAGAGTAGCCGAATGTGCTTTTAGTGCCTGTATACTTTGTATTTAGAAAAATTATGTTTTTTTTCCCCATTTCGTTTTATTTGATTAAGAACCAAGCATAGCCTCCCTTCCTCTCAATTAAGGCTTTTTTTTTTTTTGTCTGCCCATTGCAATCGCGAAGTAGTCAAGACTGTGGATAAAGGGTTTGGCTCCTGAGACCGCTTGGATATAAATCTTAAATCCCCAAAGCTTTCTTAAAATATGAAGTTTGAGAGGAGTAAAACAGTGAGCTGACGTTCCCTTTTTATCTATTTATTGTAGACAGGCCCACGTTGTTTTAGCCATGCAGGTCCCGTTTTGGATGTGAGTAAAACCCTCCGTAGTCTTCATTGTTTAATAGTATACGGTTTAGGGTTTCTCCCACGGGGTTTAGGGTTTCTCCCACGGGGTTTAGGGTTTCTCCCACGGGGTTTAGGGTTTCTCCCACGGGGTTTAGGGTTTCTCCCACGGGGTTTAGGGTTTCTCCCACGGGGTTTAGGGTTTCTCCCACGGGGTTTAGGGTTTCTCCCACGGGGTTTAGAGTTTCTCCCACGGGGTTCAGGGTTTCTCCCACGGGGTTTAGGGTTTCTCCCACGGGGTTTAGGGTTTCTCCCACGGGGTTTAGGGTTTCTCCCACGGGGTTTAGGGTTTCTCCCACGGGGACCTGTAAGTGTGACATAGCCTATTTAAAACAAGTTGTTTTGAATTTGATTAGAACTATTAGTTATCTTTTTAAGCCTTATCAATAATGAATTTAATCTTGGTTATTGACAATGTTTGGCATGTCAATGTTCAGCCATATTGCAATTTACAGTAGCCCTAGCCCCTATACCAGTGCTATTGACGCCATGCAATTACTTAGAACATTGTGGACTGCAAATGGGTTCAAGTTAACATATTTAGCAAACACGGGATAGGTCTACATTTTGTTATTTCGTTTCTGTAAGCCATTTAACAAACTAACATTGGAATTGGAGTTGATTCCAAGGCGATAAATAAAAGACCGCAAATACACAACTTGAAACAACCGCATATTTCGCCATGGAGCACCTTCTGATTGGACAGTGTGGGGCTAAGCCTCGACACACCCACAACTTGTTTATTCATCAAAACCCAGCCCTTTCGCACCAGCGCCAGCAAGTGCGCCGATAATTGTGATTAGTGAAAATAGAAAAAATAAATCTGACACACCCCTGAACCTATAGCTTAGATTTACCCTTGCATGGTTTGTTAAAATAGAACCTCATGTTTTAATGCTTGGCTGGAGTAAAGGCCTGCACACCATGTTTTAATGCTTGGCTGGAGGAAAGGCCTGCACACCATGTTTTAATGCTTGGCTGGAGGAAAGGCCTGCACACCATGTTTTAATGCTTGGCTGGAGTAAAGGCCTGCACACCATGTTTTAATGCTTGGCTGGAGTAAAGGCCTGCACACCATGTTTTAATGCTTGGCTGGAGTAAAGACCTGCACATCTCCATGCCCAGGGCTGCACTACATTCTGACAGACAGAAACATTTCAACATGTCAACAATTTCACCTCTTTTTTCATCTCTCCTCGTTTGGTTTCCCAGGCAACGGCTCGTGGAAGCGAGGGGATAAGTACGACAGTGAGGCACGACAGGCATACTCTGCCCTCAACACGGTCACGCTGCTCCGGACGGTCAAACCAGAGTTTGAGAACTTCTCTCTGGAGGTAAAGAGATCCATCCAGAAGGCTGGCCTACCGGACTGTGACAACTGTGACAATGTACGTAAGTCTGGCACCCTACACCCTAAACCCTTAGTTAACCATACATCTGGCACCCTAAACCCTACACCCTAAACCCCTAAACTGTTAGTGTACGTACAGTAGGTCTGTTACCCTAGACCGTAGTCCCTTAGGCCCTATGTCCTAGAGACCCTTAGTTAACCGCTGCAAAGAAAAAGCCATATCTCAGACTGGCCAATAAAAAGAAAAGATTAAGGTGGGCAGTCTGAGATATGGCTTTTTCTTTGCAACTCTGCCTAGAAGGTCAGCATCCCGGAGTCGCCGCTTCGCTGTTGACGTTGAGACTGGTGTTTTGCGGGTACTATTTAATGAAGCTGCCAGTTGAGGACCTGTGAGGCATCTGTTTCTCAAACTAGACACTCAAATGTATTTGTCCTCTTGCTCAGTTGTGCACCGGGGCCTCCCACTCCTCTTTCTATTCTGGTTAGAGCCAGTTTGCGCTGTTCTGTGAAGGGAGTAGTACACAGCGTTGTACGAGATCTTCAGTTTCTTGGCAATTTCTCGCATAGAATAGCCTTCATTTCTCAGAACAAGAATAGACTGATGAGTTTCAGAAGAAAGTTATTTGTTTCTGGCCATTTTGAGCCTGTAATCGAACCCAGAATTGCTGATGCTCCAGATCTTCAATTAGTCTCAAGAAGGCCAGTTTTATTGGTTCTTTAATCAGCACAACAGTTTTCAGCTGTGCTAACATAATTGCAAAAGGGGTTTCTAATGTTCAATTACCTTTTAAAATGATAAACTTGGATTAGCAAACACAACGTGCCATTGGAACACAGGACTGATGGTTGCTGATAATGGGCCTCTGTACGCCTATGTAGATATTCCATTAAAAATCAGCCGTTTCCAGCTACAATAGCCATTTACAACATTAACAATGTCTACACTGTATTTCTGATCAATTTTATGTTATTTGAATGGACAAAAAAATTAAAATTGCTTTTCTTTTGAAAACAAGGACATTTCTAAGTGACCCCAAACTTTTGAACGGTAGTGTACGTACATCTACATTTTAAATTTTAGTCATTTAGCAGACGCTCTTATGCAGAGCGACTTACAGTTAGTGAGTGCATACATTTTCATACTGCCCCTCCGTGGGAAACGAACCCACAACCCTGGCATTGCAAACGCCATGCTCTACCAACTGAACATCTGGCACCCTAAACCCTTAATTAACTGTGAAGACCTGTGACAATATATGTGATATTATATGTTCATCTGGCACCCTAAACTCTAGACCCTTAGAAAACTGTGAAGAACTGTGACAATGTACATACATCTGGAAAACGATATGCATTAGCCAGGGTTGGGGTCAATTCGAATTGAAGGCAGTAAATTCAGGAAGTTATTTCAATAAAACATGTAAAAATGGATATATAAAAAAAGAAATCAGTATCTTCTACTTTTCTGTTTGTTGAGAAGTAATTTTTTCCATTATTGAATTAGATTTTCAGTTTACTTCCTGAATTGACCGCCTTCGATTGTAATTGTTCCCAACCCTGGTCTTAGTCACTGACGGCAGGCAGTTATGTATAGCCACGGGTCTTGATCAACCAAATTGATTGATGGTTAAGCGTTTATGGGGTGAGAGACATGGCAAGTGGCAACTTCATCCCAGTGCTGTGAAAAAGCATATTACATTTACATTACATTTACGTCATTTAGCAGACGCTCTTATCCAGAGCGATATTTTGATTCCTATGCAGTTGGCTGACTCTATTGATGTTTGTTGCTGTTGAGAACAGTCCTAATGTGCAATGAGAGTTTAGAGTTTCATCTTGCCTCTAGAAATCTTGTTACCTCCTTCTCTGGAAAAGGACGTTCGGTCTGCAAATTTCACTTTCCTCATACACACATTTTTTTTATTTCCATTTTAGGTGTATATTTAAGTATGAAGTATGGGGCTGTGCTATGCTAGGCCCAGTGGCTGGGAAGCCTCTCCACTTAGCCTGTAAACACACAGTCAAGGTAAACAATTACATAAGACTGGGACATACACTCTTAGAAAAAAGGATTCCAAAAGGGTTATTCGGCTGTCCCAGGAAGAAGATAGGGGGGAGAGGGGTGGAGAGGAGAGGGGGTAGAGGGGAGAGGAGAGGGGGTAGATGGGAGAGGATAGGGGGTAGAGGGGAGAGGATAGGGGGTAGAGGGGAGAGGCTAGGGGGTAGTAGGGGACGAGGATAGGGGGTAGAGGGGAGAGGATATGGGGTAGAGGGGAGAGGATAGGGGGGGGAGAGGGGAGAGGGATAGGGGTTAGAGGGGAGAGGATAGGGGGTAGAGGGGAGAGGATAGGGGGGTAGAGGGGAGAGGATATGGGGGTAGATGGGAGGGAGGGTAGGGGGGGAGGGGGTAGTAGAGGGGAGAGGAGAGGGGGTAGAGGGGGAGAGGAGGTGGGGGGTTAGAGGGGAGAGGATAGGGGGTAGAGGGGAGAGGATAGGGGGTTAGAGGGGAGGGATAGGGGGTAGAGGGGAGAGGATAGGGGGGTAGAGGGGAGAGGATAGGGGTAGAGGGGAGAGGATAGGGGGTAGAGGGGAGAGGGGAGAGGATAGGGGGTAGAGGGGAGGGATAGGGGGTAGGGGGTAGAGGGGGAGAGGATAGGGGGTAGAGGGGAGAGGATAGGGGTAGAGGGGGAGGGAGGGGGAGGAGGGGGTAGAGGGAGAGGGGGTGGTAGAGGGGAGAGGAAGGGGGTGAGGGGGGGAGAGGGATAGGGTAGAGGGTAGGGAGGGGGGTAGGGAGAGGGTAGGGGGGTAGAGGGGAGAGGAGGGGGGTAGAGGGGAGAGGATAGGGGGATAGAGGGGAGAGGATAGGGGGGATAGGGGGAGAGGGAAGAGGTAGAGGGAGAGGATAGGAGAGGGGAGAGGATAGGGGGTAGAGATAGGAGGTAGGGGGAGGGGAGAGGATAGGGGGTAGAGGGGAGAGGATAGGGGGTAGAGGGGAGGATAGGGGTAGGGGGAGAGGATAGGGGGTTAGAGGGGGAGAGGATGGGGGTTAGAGGGAAGGGTAGGGGGGTAGGGTAGAGGGGAGAGGATAGGGGGTAGAGGGGAGAGGTAGGGGGTAGGGGGGAGGATAGGGGGTAGTAGAGGGGAGAGGATAGGGGGGAGGGGGGAGAGGATAGGGGGTAGAGGGGAGAGGATAGGGGGAGAGGGAGAGGAGGGGGAGAGGATAGGGGAAGGGGGGGAGAGGGGAGGGATAGGGTGGTAGAGGGGAGAGGATGGGGGAGAGGATGGGGGAGGGGAGAGGATAGGGGGTAGAGGGGAGAGGATAGGGGGAGAGAGGGATAGGGGGAGAGGTAGGGGGAGAAGGGGAGAGGATAGGGGGTAGAGGGGAGAGGTTAGGGGGAGACGGGAGAGGATAGGGGGAGACGGGAGAGGATAGGGGGAGACGGGAGAGGATAGGGTTAGATGATAGTGGGTAGAGGGGAGAGGATGGTTGGTTGGACCAGTTGTTAGCTAGTTAGCTGGTGGCCCACGCTGAGGTAATGTGAAGTTCTTTCACTTTGGCGGAGAGTATCAGGGGGATATCTGGGAGTGAGAAAGGAGGTGTTATTCAGCACCACAAATTCCCAGGCTGCTCGTCACATATGTAAATTAGACACGGCAGCCTCAACCAACCTCAACCAGACTCAACCATCACAAGAGACTTCATTGTCAACAAGCCGTTGAGGGAGCGAGGGAGGGAGGGAGGGAGAGAGGGAGGGAGGGAGGGAGGGAGGGAGAGAGGGAGGGAGGGAGGGAGAGATCCCCAATATTTCTATCCAATGACAACCAGTAGGTGGGTGTGTTGCGTTAGAGCGCTGTTATTACATTCACTAACATGACATACAGTACGTTATAAAAAGGAGCAGGACTGAATCATTTGATTTGTGTCAAGAATCAAAACAAGAACAGGCCTGAATGTCCAGAACAGACTGATGCTTTCCCGACACATTCAGCCTTAACCAACGGCTCCAAACACATTCTGCCCTAACCAACACATTCAGCCCTAACCAACGGCTACAAACACATTCAGCCCTAACCAACACATTCAGCCCTAACCAACGGCTCCAAACACATTCAGCCTTAACCAACGGCTCCAAACACATTCAGCCCTAACCAACACATTCAGCCCTTACCAACGTCTCCAAACACATTCAGCCCTAACCAACGGCTCCAAACACATTCAGCCCTAACCAACACATTCATCCCTAACCAATGGCTCCAGACACATTCAGCCCTAACCAACGGCTCCAGACACATTCAGCCGTAACCAACACATTCAGCCCTAACCAACGGCTCCAAACACATTCAGCCCTAACCAACGGCTCCAAACACATTCAGCCCTAACCAACGGCTCCAAACACATTCAGCCCTAACTAATGGCTACAGACACATTCAGCCCTAACCAATGGCTCCAGACACATTCAGCCCTATCCAACACATTCAGCCCTAACCAACACATTCAGCCCTAACCAACGGCTCCAAACACATTCAGCCCTAACTAATGGCTACAGACACATTCAGCCCTAACCAATGGCTCCAGACACATTCAGCCCTATCCAACACATTCAGCCCTAACCAACACATTCAGCCCTAACCAACGGCTCCAGACACATTCAGCCCTATCCAACGGCTCCAAACACATTCAGCCCTAACCAACACATTCAGCCCTAACCAACACATTCAGCCCTAACCAACGTCTCCAAACACATTCAGCCCTAACTAATGGCTACAGACACATTCAGCCCTAACCAATGGCTCCAGACACATTCAGCCCTATCCAACACATTCAGCCCTAACCAACACATTCAGCCCTAACCAACGGCTCCAGACACATTCAGCCCTATCCAACGGCTCCAAACACATTCAGCCCTAACCAACACATTCAGCCCTAACCAACACATTCAGCCCTAACCAACGTCTCCAAACACATTCAGCCCTAACCAACGTCTCCAAACACATTCAGCCCTAACCAACACATTCAGCCCTAACCAACACATTCAGCCCTAACCAACGTCTCCAAACACATTCAGCCCTAACCAACGGCTCCAGACACATTCAGCCCTAACCAACGTCTCCAAACACATTCAGCCCTAACCAACACATTCAGCCCTAACCAACGGCTCCAAACACATTCAGCCCTAACCAACACATTCAGCCCTAACCAACGGCTCCAAACACATTCAGCCCTAACCGACGGCTCCAAACACATTCAGCCCTAACCGACGGCTCCAAACACATTCAGCCCTAACCGACGGCTCCAAACACATTCAGCCCTAACCAACAAGCTCTGAATGTTACTTCACTGTGTTGTGTTGAGTTGTTCTGAGAAGTAAAATATTACAAGAGCACGTTCTCACTGACCACTGTGTCGTGTGAGAAGCACTCAAAGCAAATCCAGTTTTATTGCCTGAATCCATCAACTAATATATTAGAAAGATCACCCCGTCTGCTGTGTAGTGTTGCAACGTTACCAGTCATTTACTAACGTTACCGGATTCTTCAGTAATGTTGGTAATTAACAGAAAATCTATGGCAATCTATCTTAACTTTGGTAATTTATACTTGAACTTTAGAAAAAGTATTCATGTATATTTTGGATTTTTTATATCTGTGTCCATATTGTCCATGAGTTTCTAGTTGATAGACCATTCTGTTCAAGAGAAAATAGCCTAATTAATGAAAAAAGCATCTAATGAACAATGACATCAATAACCTCTACAACTCTTCCAACTATTGCCTTTTTTAACAACTGCCACCAGTTTACATCTACATTTTTTACATTTAGCAGACGCTCTTATCCAGAGTGAGTGAATACATTATTATTTATTTTTTCATACTGGAATCGAACCCACATCCCTGCCGGCCATTCCCTCCCCTACCCTGGGCCAATTGTGCGCCGCCCCATGGGTCTCCCGGTCGCGGCCGGCTACGACAGAGCCTGGACTCTAACCAGGATCTCTAGTGGCACAGCTAGCACTGCCATGCAGTGCCTTAGACCACTGCGCCACTCGGGAGTTTGACGCCAAAACATTGACAACAAATACATATTGACATAGTAAAATAAATACATATTGACATAAGTAAAATTAATACAAGTGTGTAAAAAACAAAAGATGTAAAGGCTACAGTGGGGAAAAATTATTTGATCCCATTTTTTACATTTACATTTTAGTCATTTAGCAGACGCTCTTATCCAGAGCGACTTACAGTTAGTGAGTGCATACATTATTATTATTTTTTGTTAAAAAAAATCATACTGGCCCCCCGTGGGAATCGAACCCACAACCCTGGCGTTGCAAACGCCATGCTGTACCAACTGAGCTACATCCCTGCCGGCCATTCCCTCCTCTACCCTGGACGACGCTGGGCCAATCGTGCGCCGCCCCATGGGTCTCCCGGTCGCGGCCGGCTACGACAGAGCCTGGATTCGAACCAGGAGCTCTAGTGGCACAGCTAGCACTGCGATGCAGTGCCTTAGACCACTGCGCCACTGCTGATTTTGTACATTTGCCCACTGACAAAGAAATGATCAGTCTATGATTTTAATGGTAGGTTTATTTGAACAGTGAGAGACAGAATAACAACAAAAAAATCCAGAAAAACGCATGTAAAAAATGTTATAAATTGATTTGCATTTTAATGAGGGAAATAAGTATTTGACCCCTCTGCCAAACATGACTTAGTACTTGGTGGCAAAACCGTTGTTGGCAATCACAGAGGTCAGACGTTTCTTGTAGTTGGCCACCAGGTTTGCACACATCTCAGGAGGGATTTTGTCCCACTCTTCTTTGCAGATCTTTTCCAAGTCATTAAGGTTTCTAGGCTGACGTTTGGCAACTCGAACCTTCAGCTCCCTCCACAGATTTTCTATGGGATTAAGGTCTGGAGGAGGCCCTGTATATGTGCTTTCTTGAGCAGGGGGACCTTGCGGGTGCTGCAGGATTTCAGTCCTTCACGGCGTAGTGTGTTACCAATTGTTTTCTTGGTGACTATGGTCCCAGCTGCCTTGAGATCATTGACAAGATCCTCCCGTGTAGTTCTGGGCTGATTCCTCACCGTTCTCATAATCATTGCAACTCCACGAGGTGAGATCTTGCATGGAGCCCCAGGCCGAGGGAGATTGACAGTTCTTTTGTGTTTCTTATCGCACCAACTGCTGTCACCTTCTCACCAAGCTGCTTAGCGATGGTCTTGTAGCCCATTTCAGCATTGTGTAGGTCTACAATCTTGTCCCTGACATCCTTGGAGAGCTCTTTGGTCTTGGCCATGGTGAAGAGTTTGGAATCTGATTGATTGATTGCTTCTGTGGACAGGTGTCTTTTATACAGGTAACAAACTGAGATTAGGAGCACTCCCTTTAAGAGTGTGCTCCTAATCTCAGCTCGTTACCTGTATAAAAGACACCTGGGAGCCAGAAATCTTTCTGATTGAGAGGGGGTCAAATACGTATTTCCCTCATTAAAATGCAAATCAATTTATAATTTTTGACATGTGTTTTTCTGGATTTTTTTGTTGTTACTCTGTCTCTCACTGTTCAAATAAACCTACCTTTAAAATTATAGACTGACCATTTCTTTGTCAAATCAAATCAAATCAAATCAAATCAAATGTTATTGGTCACATGCGCCGAATACAACAGGTGCAGACATTACAGTGAAATGCTTACTTACAGCCCTTAACCAACAGTGCATTTATTTTAAACAAAAAAAGTAAGAATAAAACAACAACAAAAAAAGTGTTGAGAAAAAAAGAGCAGAAGTAAAATAAAGTGACAGTAGGGAGGCTATATATACAGTGGGGAAAAAAAGTATTTAGTCAGCCACCAATTGTGCAAGTTCTCCCACTTAAAAAGATGAGAGAGGCCTGTAATTTTCATCATAGGTACACGTCAACTATGACAGACAAATTGAGAAAAAAAAATCCAGAAAATCCCATTGTAGGATTTTTAATGAATTTATTTGCAAATTATGGTGGAAAATAAGTATTTGGTCACCTACAAACAAGCAAGATTTCTGGCTCTCACAGACCTGTAACTTCTTCTTTAAGAGGCTCCTCTGTCCTCCACTCGTTACCTGTAATAATGGCACCTGTTTGAACTTGTTATCAGTATAAAAGACACTTGTCCACAACCTCAAACAGTCACACTCCAAATTTCACAATGGCCAAGACGAAAGAGCTGTCAAAGGACACCAAAAACAAAATTGTAGACCTGCACCAGGCTGGGAAGACTGAATCTGCAATAGGTAAGCAGCTTGGTTTGAAGAAATCAACTGTGGGAGTATTTATTAGGAAATGGAAGACATACAAAACCACTGATAATCTCCCTCGATCTGGGGCTCCACGCAAGATCTCACCCTGTGGGGTCAAAATGATCACAAGAACGGTGAGAAAAAATCCCAGAACTACACAGGGGGGACCTAGTGAATGACCTGCAGAGAGCTGGGACCAAAGTAACAAAGCCAACCATCAGTAACACACTACGCCGCCAGGGACTCGAATCCTGCAATGCGAGACGTGTCCCCCTGCTTAAGCCAGTACATGTCCAGGCCCGTCTGAAGTGCATTTGGATGATCCAGAAGAGGATTGGGAGAATGTCATATGGTCAGATGAAACCGAAATATAACTTTTTGGTAAAAAAAGAAAAAACTCAACTCGTCATGTTTGGAGGACAAAGAATGCTGAGTTGCATCCAAAGAACACCATACCTACTGTGAAGCATGGGGTTGGAAACATCATGCTTTGGCGCTGTTTTTCTGCAAAGGGACCAGGACGACTGATCCGTGTAAAGGAAAGAATGAATGGGGCCATGTATCGTGAGATTTTGAGTGAAACCCTCCTTCCATCAGCAAGGGCATTGAAGATGAAACGTGGCTGGGTCTTTCAGCATGACAATGATCCCAAACACACCGCCCGGGCAACGAAGGAGTGGCTTCGTAAGAAGCATTTCAAGGTCCTGGAGTGGCCTAGCCAGTCTCCAGATCTCAACCCCATAGAAAATCTTTGGAGGGAGTTGAAAGTCTGTGTTGCCCAGTGACAGCCCCAAAACATCACTGCTCTAGAGGAGATCTGCGTGGAGGAATGGGCCAAAATACCAGCAACGGTGTGTGAAAACCTTGTGAAGACTTACAGAAAACGTTTGACCTGTGTCATTGCCAACAAAGGGTATATAACAAAGTATTGAGAAACTTTTGTTATTGACCAAATACTTATTTTCCACCATCATATGCCAATAAATTCATTAAAAATCCTACAATGTGATTTTCTGGATTTTTTTTTCTCATTTTGTCTGTCATAGTTGACGTGTACCTATGATGAAAATTACAGGCCTCTCTCATCTTTTTAAGTGGGAGAACTTGCACAATTGGTGGCTGACTAAATACTTTTTTTCCCCACTGTACAGTAAAATAAAGTGACAGTAGGGAGGCTATATATACAGGGGGGTACCGTTGCAGAGTCAATGTGCGGGGGCACCGGCTAGTTGAGGTAGTTGAGGTAATATGTACATGTGGGTAGAGTTAAAGTGACTATGCATAAATACTTACTTAACAGAGTAGCAGCAGCGTAAAAAGGATGGGGTGGGGGGGCAGTGCAAATAGTCCGGGTAGCCATGATTAGCTGTTCAGGAGTCTTATGGCTTGGGGGTAGAAGCTGTTGAGAAGTCTTTTGGACCTAGACTTGGCACTCCGGTACCGCTTGCCGTGCGGTAGCAGAGAGAACAGTCTATGACTAGGGTGGCTGGAGTCTTTGACAATTTTGAGGGCCTTCCTCTGACACCGCCTGGTATAGAGGTCCTGGATGGCAGGGAGCTTTGCCCCAGTGATGTACTGGGCCGTACGCACTACCCTCTGTAGTGCCTTGCGGTCAGAGGCCAAGCAGTTGCCATACCAGGCGGTGATGCAACCAGTCAGGATGCTCTCGATGGTGCAGCTGTAGAATATTTTGAGGATCTGAGGACCCATGCCAAATCTTTTTAGTCTCCTGAGGGGGAATAGGCTTTGTCGTGCCCTCTTCACGACTGTCTTGGTGTGTTTGGACCATGATAGTTCGTTGGTGATGTGGACACCAAGGAACTTGAAGCTCTCAACCTGTTCCACTACAGCCCCGTCGATGAGAATGGGGGCGTGCTCAGTCCTCTTTTTTTTCCTGTAGTCCACAATCATCTCCTTTGTCTTGGTCACGTTGAGGGAGAGGTTGTTGTCCTGGCACCACACGGCCAGATCTCAGTGGGCAAACGTACAAAATCAGCAGGGGATCAAATACTTTTTTCCCTCACTGTATGTCATGCTGAAACCCTAATGTTTTACAGCTTTGTCACTCTATTTTTTATTTTAAAATCCTCTTATTTATAATGAACAAAAATATAAATGCAACATGCAACAATTTCAACGATTTTACTCAGTTACAGTTCATATATGGAAATCAGTCAATTTCAATAAATTCATTAGGCCCTAATCTATGGAGTTCACGAATGGGAATACAGATATGCATCTGTTGGTCACAGATACCTTAAAAAATAAAAGGTAGGGGCGTGGATCAGAGAACCAGTCAGTATCTGGTGTGACCACCATTTGCCTCATGCAGACCGACACATGTTCTTCACATAGAGTTGATCAGGCTGTTGATTGTGGCCTGTGGAATGTTGTCCCAGTCCTCTGTGCAAAGTTGCTGGATATTGGCGGGAACTGGAACACGCTGTCGTACATGTCGATCCAGAGCATCCCAAACATGCTCAATGGGTGACATGTCTGGTGAGTATGCAGGCCATGGAAGAACTGGGACATTTTCAGCTTCCAGGAATTGTGTACAGATCCTTGCGACATGGGGCCGTGCATTATGCTGAAACATGAGGTAATGGTGGCAGATGAATGGCACAACCATGGGCCTCAGGATCTTACATTTACATTTACATTTACGTCATTTAGCAGACGCTATTATCCAGAGCGACTTACAAATAGGTGCATTCACCTTATAGCCAGTGGGATAACCACTTTACAATGTTTTTTTTTTTTTTTTTTTTTTTTTTTTTGGGGGGGGGGGGGGGGGGGGGGGGGGTTGGGGTAAGGGGGGGGGGGGGGGGGGTACAAGGATTACTTTATCCTATCCCAGGTATTCCTTAAAGAGGTGGGGTTTCAAATGTCTCCGGAAGGTGGTGAGTGACTCCGCTGTCCTTGCGTTGTGAGGGAGCTTGTTCCACCATTGGGGTGCCAGAGCAGCGAACAGTTTTGACTGGGCTGAGCGGGAACTATGCTTCCGCAGAGGTAGGTGAGCCAGCAGGCCAGAGGTGAATGAATGCAGTGCCCTCGTTTGGGTGTAGGGACTGATCAGAGCCTGAAGGTACGGAGGTGCCCTTCCCCTCACAGCTCCGTAGGCAAGCACCATGGTCTTGTAGCAGATGCGAGCTTCAACTGGAAGCCAGTGGAGTGTGCGGAGGAGCGGGGTGACGTGAGAGAACTTGGGAAGGTTGAACACCAGACGGGCTGCGGCATTCTGGATGAGTTGTAGGGGTTTAATGGCACAGGCAGGGAGCCCAGCCAACAGCGAGTTGCAGTAATCCAGACAGGAGATGACAAGTGCCTGGATTAGGACCTGTGCCGCTTCCTGTGTAAGGCAGGGTCGTACTCTCCGAATGTTGTAGAGCATGAACCTACAGGATCGGGTCACCGCCTTGATGTTAGCGGAGAACGACAGGGTGTTGTCCAGGGTCACGCCAAGGCTCTTCGCACTCTAGGAGGAGGACACAACGGAGTTGTCAACCGTGATGGCGAGATCATGGAACAGACAGTCCTTCCCCAGGAGGAAGAGCAGCTCCGTCTTGCCAAGGTTCAGCTTGAGGTGGTGATCCGTCATCCATACTGATATGTCTGCCAGACATGCAGAGATGCGATTCGCCACCTGGTTATCAGAAGGGGGAAAGGAGAAGATTAGTTGTGTGTCGTCAGCGTAGCAATGATAGGAGAGGCCATGTGAGGATATGACAGAGCCAAGTGACTTGGTGTATAGCGAGAATAGGAGAGGGCCTAGAACTGAGCCCTGGGGGACACCAGTGGTGAGAGCACGTGGTGCGGAGACAGCTTCTCGCCACGCCACTTGGTAGGAGCGACCGGTCAGGTAGGACGCAATCCAAGAGTGAGCCACGCCGGAGATGCCCAGCTCGGAGAGGGTGGAGAGGAGGATCTGATGGTTCACAGTATCAAAGGCAGCAGACAGGTCTAGAAGGACAAGAGCAGAGGAGAGAGAGTTAGCTTTAGCAGTGCGGAGAGCCTCCGTGACACAGAGAAGAGCAGTCTCAGTTGAATGACCAGTCTTGTCACGGTATCTCTGTGCATTCAAATTGCCATCGATAAAATGTAATTGTGTTCGTGGTTCGTAGTTTATGCCTGCCCATACCATAACCCCACCGCCACCATGGGGCACTCTGTTCACAACATTGACATCAGCAAAACGCTCGCCCACACGACACCATGCACGTGGTCTAAGGTTGTGAGGCCAGTTATACGTACTGCCAAATTCTCTAAAACAATGTTTTATGGTAGATAAATGAATCATACTGTTCTCTGGCAACAGCTCTGGTGGACATTCCTTGCGTTCAGCATGCCAATTGCATGCTCCCTCAAAACATGAGACATCTGTGGCATTGTGTTGTGTGACAAAACTGCACATTTTAGAGTGGCCTTTTATTGTCCCCAGCACAAGGTGCACCTATGTAATGATTATGCTTTTTAATCAGCTTCTTGATATGCCACACCTGTCAGGTGGATGGATGATCTTGGCAAAGGAGAAATGCTCACTAACAGGGATGTAAACAAATGTGTGCACAACATTTTAGAGAAATAAGATTTTTGTGCGTATGGAACATTTCTGGGATTTTTCTTTTCAGCTCATGGAACATGGGACCAACACTTTTTACATGTTGCATTTATGTTTTTGTTTATTATTTCATATATTGTTCATGTGATAAGGCCAGAGAGAGAGCCAGAGATAATTACACACCTGTGATAATCTGAAGTACTCAAAAGGGCCACTAAATGTCTTGTGATAGATTACATCAAATACTTGCAAGATACCAAAATTCTGGTTGGTTACTGGTAAACTTAGAAAGTAAGTCTCTCTGGATAAGAGCGTCTGCTAAATGACTCACTACTGTAAGTCTCTCTGGATAAGAGCGTCTGCTAAATGACTCACTACTGTAAGTCTCTCTGGATAAGAGCGTCTGCTAAATGACTCACTAACTGTAAGTCTCTCTGGATAAGAGCGTCTGCTAAATGACTCACTACTGTAAGTCTCTCTGGATAAGAGCGTCTGCTAAATGACTCACTAACTGTAAGTCTCTCTGGATAAGAGCGTCTGCTAAATGACTCACTAATGTAAGTCTCTCTGGATAAGAGCGTCTGCTAAATGACTCACTACTGTAAGTCTCTCTGGATAAGAGCGTCTGCTAAATGACTCACTAACTGTAAGTCTCTCTGGATAAGAGCGTCTGCTAAATGACTCACTACTGTAAGTCTCTCTGGATAAGAGCGTCTGCTAAATGACTCACTACTGTAAGTCTCTCTGGATAAGAGCGTCTGCTAAATGACCACTACTATAAGTGTGACATAAAACAGTGTATTGAAAAGTAATGTGTGATGTTGGCCTACAGTATAAACGAAAGAGAATGTAAATATGGTATATTCTCCTTCCATATCTCATTCTGAGACAGTGCTACTGTCAGAGGATTCATCTGTAAATTAATTGGGGACAATATTTGTTAGTTTTTTTCCCCAGTTATGGTCTTCATACAGGCTGTTATGGTCTTCATACAGGCTGTTATGGTCTTCATACAGGCTGTTATGGTCTTCATACAGGCTGTTATGGTCTTCGTACAGGCTGTTATGGTCTTCATACAGGCTGTTATGGTCTTCATACAGGCTGTTATGGTCTTCATACAGGCTGTTATGGTCTTCATACAGGCTGTTATGGTCTTCATACAGGCTGTTATGGTCTTCATACAGGCTGTTATGGTTTTCATACAGGCTGTTATGGTCTTCATACAGGCTGTTATGGTTTTCATACAGGCTGTTATGGTCTTCATACAGGCTGTTATGGTCTTCATACAGGCTGTTATGGTTTTCATACAGGCTGTTATGGTCTTCATACAGGCTGTTATGGTCTTCATACAGGCTGTTATGGTCTTTATACAGGCTGTTATGGTCTTCATACAAGCTGTTATGGTCTTCATACAGGCTGTTATGGTCTTCATACAAGCTGTTATGGTCTTTATACAGGCTGTTATGGTCTTCATACAGGCTGTTATGGTCTTTATACAGGCTGTTATGGTCTTCATACAGGCTGTTATGGTCTTCATACAGGCTGTTATGGTCTTTATACAGGCTGTTATGGTCTTCATACAGGCTGTTATGGTCTTTATACAGGCTGTTATGGTCTTTATACAGGCTGTTATGGTCTTCATACAGGCTGTTATGGTCTTCATACAGGCTGTTATGGTCTTCATACAGGCTGTTATGGTCTTCATACAGGCTGTTATGGTCTTCATACAGGCTGTTATGGTCTTTATACAGGCTGTTATGGTCTTCATACAGGCTGTTATGGTCTTCATACAGGCTGTTATGGTCTTCATACAGGCTGTTATGGTCTTTATACAAGCTGTTATGGTCTTCATACAGGCTGTTATGGTCTTCTGCGGTTGCAGCAGTGTGTGTACACATGCCTTATTGTGTGTGTGTGTGTGTCCGTGTATGTGTTCTTGCTTGTGAGTGTGTGTGTGTGTGGGTCTTTCTAACGTCTACCGTGTGTGTGTGTGTGTGTGTGTGTGTGGGTCTCTCTAACGTCTACCGTGTGTCACGGAGAGGCAGGGAGTCAGGTCTGTGCTTGAAGCAGCCCCTCCAGAGGTAATTAGATTATTAACATAAACTTTTTCATTCCTGACAGCCAGATTGTCAGAGCAGATTTTAATCGTACCGCCAAGCCGTCGAATTGCGCAAAAGGACTGAGGAAGCGAATAGCGCCCGTCCATTCCGACAAAAGGACTGAGGAAGCGAATAGCGCCCGTCCATTCCGACAAAAGGACTGAGGAAGCGAATAGCGCCCGTCCATTCCGACAAAAGGACTGAGGAAGCGAATAGCGCCCGTCCATTCCGACAAAAGGACTGAGGAAGCGAATAGCGCCCGTCCATTCCGACAAAAGGACTGAGGAAGCGAATAGCGCCCGTCCATTCCGACAAAAGGACTGAGGAAGCGAATAGCGCCCGTCCATTCCGACAAAAGGACTGAGGAAGCGAATAGCGCCCGTCCATTCCGACAAAAGGACTGAGGAAGCGAATAGCGCCCGTCCATTCCGACAAAAGGACTGAGGAAGCGAATAGCGCCCGTCCATTCCGTCAAAAGGACTGAGGAAGCGAATAGCGCCCGTCCATTCCGACAAAAGGACTGAGGAAGCGAATAGCGCCCGTCCATTCCGACCAAGCCCTCCCTTCAGATGATTTCACAGCAATATAGCTGGCTTGCATGTTTCAGAGAGCTACAGCACCAACTGGCAACCAGTCAAAAAAACCTTTTATGAAAAGGTCATCTGCTTTGAATGTTATTTCTGATTAATATTTAACCTTTGTTTAGTGGCATTAAGAAGCAAGACATTGCCAAGCAATAGGAGACCATACATAATACATGAGTGAATGGTCTTGTCTTGTCTTGAGGCCCAACAAAGTGGAACCAGCTCTTTGAAGAAACCCCCTGTAGAGGCCACATCACATCCCAGTAAACTTCACCAGTCAGCAGATCAATGTAGACTCTCCTTTTGTCTCTGCATGCATAGAGACTGGCTTCCGTGGCTGTTCTGCTGGGGGTAATAACCATGTAATATCCGTGACAGGCTACACAACAGACAGGCCACACAACAGAGTCTCTTTAACAGACAGGCTACACAACAGAGTCTCTTTAACAGACAGGCTACACAACAGAGTCTCTTTAACAGACAGGCTACACAACAGAGTCTCTTTAACAGACAGGCTACACAACAGAGTCTCTTTAACAGACAGGCTACACAACAGAGTCTCTTTAACAGACAGGCTACACAACAGAGTCTCTTTAACAGACAGGCTACACAACAGAGTCTCTTTAACAGACAGGCTACACAACAGAGTCTCTTTAACAGACAGGCTACACTACAGTCTCTCTTTAACAGACAGGCTACACTACAGAGTCTCTTTAACAGACATGCCACACTACAGAGTATCTTTAACAGACAGGCCACACTACAGAGTCTCTTTAACAGACAGGCTACACAACAGAGTCTCTTTAACAGACAGGCTACACAACAGAGTCTCTTTAACAGACAGGCCACACAACAGAGTCTCTTTAACAGACAGGCTACACAACAGAGTCTCTTTAACAGACAGGCTACACAACAGAGTCTCTTTAACAGACAGGCTACACAACAGAGTCTCTTTAACAGACAGGCCACACAACAGAGTCTCTTTAACAGACAGGCTACACTACAGAGTCTCTTTAACAGACATGCTACACTACAGAGTATCTTTAACAGACAGGCCACACAACAGAGTCTCTTTAACAGACAGGCTACACAACAGAGTCTCTTTAACAGACAGGCTACACAACAGAGTCTCTTTAACAGACAGGCTACACAACAGAGTCTCTTTAACAGACAGGCTACACTACAGTCTCTCTTTAACAGACAGGCTACACTACAGAGTCTCTTTAACAGACATGCTACACTACAGAGTATCTTTAACAGACAGGCCACACTACAGAGTCTCTTTAACAGACAGGCTACACAACAGAGTCTCTTTAACAGACAGGCTACACAACAGAGTCTCTTTAACAGACAGGCCACACAACAGAGTCTCTTTAACAGACAGGCTACACAACAGAGTCTCTTTAACAGACAGGCTACACAACAGAGTCTCTTTAACAGACAGGCTACACAACAGAGTCTCTTTAACAGACAGGCCACACAACAGAGTCTCTTTAACAGACAGGCTACACTACAGAGTCTCTTTAACAGACATGCTACACTACAGAGTATCTTTAACAGACAGGCCACACAACAGAGTCTCTTTAACAGACAGGCTACACAACAGAGTCTCTTTAACAGACAGGCTACACAACAGAGTCTCTTTAACAGACAGGCCACACTACAGAGTCTCTTTAACAGACAGGCTACACAACAGAGTCTCTTTAACAGACAGGCTACACAACAGAGTCTCTTTAACAGACAGGCTACACAACAGAGTCTCTTTAACAGACAGGCTACACAACAGAGTCTCTTTAACAGACAGGCTACACAACAGAGTCTCTTTAACAGACAGGCTACACAACAGAGTCTCTTTAACAGACAGGCTACACAACAGAGTCTCTTTAACAGACAGGCTACACAACAGAGTCTCTTTAACAGACAGGCTACACAACAGAGTCTCTTTAACAGACAGGCTACACAACAGAGTCTCTTTAACAGACAGGCTACACAACAGAGTCTCTTTAACAGACAGGCTACACAACAGAGTCTCTTTAACAGACAGGCTACACAACAGAGTCTCTTTAACAGACAGGCTACACAACAGAGTCTCTTTAACAGACAGGCTACACAACAGAGTCTCTTTAACAGACAGGCCACACAACAGAGTCTCTTTAACAGACAGGCCACACAACAGAGTCTCTTTAACAGACAGGCTACACAACAGAGTCTCTTTAACAGACAGGCTACACAACAGAGTCTCTTTAACAGACAGGCTACACAACAGAGTCTCTTTAACAGACAGGCTACACAACAGAGTCTCTTTAACAGACAGGCTACACAACAGAGTCTCTTTAACAGACAGGCTACACAACAGAGTCTCTTTAACAGACAGGCTACACAACAGAGTCTCTTTAACAGACAGGCTACACAACAGAGTCTCTTTAACAGACAGGCTACACAACAGAGTCTCTTTAACAGACAGGCTACACAACAGAGTCTCTTTAACAGACAGGCTACACAACAGAGTCTCTTTAACAGACAGGCTACACAACAGAGTCTCTTTAACAGACAGGCTACACAACAGAGTCTCTTTAACAGACAGGCTACACAACACAACCGCTGTTTCCAGAATATGACCATCTCTGGTGGGAAGCTGATTCATCCAGTAAGTGTGTGACATAGATGTGTGTTTGTATTGTGGTCAAGAGATCTCTCCAGGCTGGAGGACAGGGGAGGCTCCTGCTCTGCCTACTGTGGGAGGGAGATCTCTCCAGGCTGGAGGACAGGGGAGGCTCCTGCTCTGCCTACTGTGGGAGGGAGATCTCTCCAGGCTGGAGGACAGGGGAGGCTCCTGCTCTGCCTACTGTGGGAGGGAGATCTCTCCAGGCTGGAGGACAGGGGAGGCTCCTGCTCTGCCTACTGTGGGAGGGAGATCTCTCCAGGCTGGAGGACAGGGGGGGCTGCTGCTCGACCGATTGTGGAAGGAAGATCTCTCCAGGCTGGAGGACAGGGGGGGCTGCTGCTCGGCCTACTGTGGGAGGGAGATCTCTCCAGGCTGGAGGACAGGGGGGGCTGCTGCTCGGCCTACTGTGGGAGGGAGATCTCTCCAGGCTGGAGGACGGGGGGGGGGGGGGGGGGGGGGGCTGCTGCTCGGCCTACTGTGGGAGGGAGATCTCTCCAGGCTGGAGGACAGGGGGGGGCTGCTGCTCGGCCTACTGTGGGAGGGAGATCTCTCCAGGCTCCCTGCTCCCAGCAGATATCACCATCCACACTGTCCTGTTGGGAGAGACAACGGTTGGTAGAGGTTGCCATCAACAGACCAGACCTTCATTGCCTCAATGGCTTATAAAGCACGTTATTGTCCCATTATTCCGACCTGTTGCCATTCAACTCTAGCCTTGTCCCAGATCTGTTTGTTATGGCTTGCCAACTCCTATGGTCATTCGCAGCACAAACAGATTTTAAACTAATCAGGATCAGAATACCCTTAAGACAAGACAAGGCCCAGGTCTGAATTAGCCCCTGATTAGAAGGAGAGGAGGTTACCTTTAGGCTGTCTCTTCTGCAGGATCAGAATACCCTTAAGACAAGACAAGGCCCAGGTCTGAATTAGCCCCTGATTAGAAGGAGAGGAGGTCACCTTTAGGCTGCATGACGTCGTGGGACTTTTCACCAGTGTGCAGAAGTTAAAGGTGATGTTCACCCAAAAACACTCCTGGGCCCTTTATAACACTCCTGGGCCCTTTATAACACTCCTGGGCCCTTTATAACACTCCTGGGCCCTTTATAACACTCCTGGGCCATTTATAACACTCCTGGGCCCTTTATAACACTCCTGGGCCCTTTAAAACACTCCTGGGCCCTTTATAACACTCCTGGGCCCTTTATAACACTCCTGGGCCCTTTAAAACACTCCTGTGCCCTTTATAACACTCCTGGGCCCTTTATAACACTCCTGGGCCCTTTATAACACTCCTGGGCCCTTTATAACACTTGCCTGGACGTTTGTCAATACCCCAGACAGTTGTTAGGTCCATTGCTTGAGTATTTAGAGTTCTGTATTTTATATAAAAATGCAACATGTATGAAATTACCTAAAATGCATTAAAAACGATGTGTATTTATTGTTAAATAAACAACAATTGGTGTCTCTGCATTAAATTGCCAAGTATATTTAAAAAAATTACTTGCTGGCGGAAAGGTCTTCCATATCGTCTGTAATCCAGTCATACTTTTCTTTGTGGCTGTAAGACAGGAAGCAGGACGAAGGTCACTTCCTGACGAAAAGTCGCTTTCGGTCATAGCTGTACTCCCTCTAGTCACAACCCAGAATACAATGCACTGCTTTAATTTCTTCACATTCACAAAGGTAAGTTAGCAGCTGACCATACTTGTAAATATTGCAAGAAAATGGACACATATTTAACCCCTATTTTTTTGTTGCCACAAAACTACCTCCAACTACCATTCATTTTTAAATCCGGTACCGGGTAACCTTCAGACGAGTCCTGTGAAACACGGAGAACACCATTGTGTTTGTGAGAGTCTCCTCTTTCCATAGAGTGGTCATATTAATTAGTAGGCTAAACCGTTTGGGAGCTACAGACGTTTTTTGTGAGTAGACAGTTCCTGCAACAGTACTATGAACTATGTAACAGTACTATGAACCATGTAACAGTACTATGAACCATGTAACAGTATTATGAACTATGTAACAGTACTATGAACTATGTAACAGTACTATGAACTATGTAACAGTACTGTGAACTATGTAACAGTACTATGAACTATGTAACAGTACTATGAACTATGTAACAGTACTATGAACCATGTAACAGTACTATAACT
Source organism: Coregonus sp. 'balchen' (assembly GCA_902810595.1). Classification (NCBI taxonomy): domain Eukaryota; kingdom Metazoa; phylum Chordata; class Actinopteri; order Salmoniformes; family Salmonidae; genus Coregonus; species Coregonus sp. 'balchen'. The sequence continues at coordinate 1,473,070 of LR778268.1, read as the reverse complement.
ATGTAAACAGTACTATGAACCATGTAACAGTACTATGAACTATGTAACAGTACTATGAACCATTAACAGTACTATGAACCATGTAACAGTACTATGAACCATGTACAGTACTATGAACTATGTAACAGTACTATGAACTATGGTAACAGTACTATGAACTATGTAACAGTACTATGAACCATGTAACAGTACTATGAACTATGTAACAGTACTATGAACTATGTAACAGTACTATGCTATGAACTATGTAACAGTACTATGAACCATGTAACAGTACTATGAACCATGTAACAGTACTATGAACCATGTAACAGTACTATGAACTATGTAACAGTACTATGAACTATGTAACAGTACTATGAACCATGTAACAGTACTATGAACTATGTAACAGTACTATGAACCATGTAACAGTACTATGAACTATGTAACAGTACTATGAACTATGTAACAGTACTATGAACTATGTAACAGTACTATGAACCATGTAACAGTACTATGAACTATGTAACAGTACTATGAACTATGTAACAGTGAACTATGTAACAGTACTATGAACCATGTAACAGTACTATGAACCATGTAACAGTACTATGAACCATGTAACAGTACTATGAACCATGTAACAGTACTATGAACTATGTAACAGTACTGTGAACCATGTAACAGTACTATGAACCATGTAACAGTACTATGAACCATGTAACAGTACTATGAACCATGTAACAGTACTATGAACTATGTAACAGTACTATGAACCATGTAACAGTACTATGAACCATGTAACAGTACTGTGAACCATGTAACAGTACTATGAACTATGTAACAGTACTGTGAACTATGTAACAGTACTATGAACCATGTAACAGTACTGTGAACTATGTAACAGTACTGTGAACTATGTAACAGTACTATGAACCATGTAACAGTACTATGAACCATGTAACAGTACTGTGAACTATGTAACAGTACTGTGAACTATGTAACAGTACTGTGAACTATGTAACAGTACTGTGAACTATGTAACAGTACTATGAACTATGTAACAGTACTGTGAACTATGTAACAGTACTGTGAACTATGTAACAGTGTGTATTCTACCTACAATCCGCTGTACCCTACGTACATAACTTCTGTAACATACATGGGTTTTAAAGGTGCTCATTGTTAAGTGGAAGCAGGATGTATTTTACTATAGTATAAAATATTCTATAATAATATTAACTCTGTATGTGGGTATTTTTGGAACTGTGCAATTCCCTTCATTGAAACAATTTAATATTAGGATAATCTGTCTACGGCTTGTGTTGTCCGCGTTGAGACTCTGAGATATGGAACCACAGCCCTGGGTGCATAGTACCTATTAGCCTCGTGAGTCAGCTTATGGCAAATTGACGTGAAAAGTACAGTGGGGAGAACAAGTATTTGATACACTGCCGATTTTGCAGGTTTTCCTACTTACAAAGCATGTAGAGGTCTGTAATTTTTATCATAGGTACACTTCAACTGTGAGAGACGGAATCTAAAACAAAAATCCAGAAAATCACATTGTATGATTTTTAAGTAATTCATTTGCATTTTATTGCATGACATAAGTATTTGATACATCAGAAAAGCAGAACTTAATATTTGGTACAGAAACCTTTGTTTGCAATTACAGAGATCATACGTTTCCTGTAGGTCTTGACCAGGCTTGCACACACTGCAGCAGGGATTTTGGCCCACTCCTCCATACAGACCTTCTCCAGATCCTTCAGGTTTCGGGGCTGTCGCACCTTTTAGCTCCATCCAAAGATGTTCTATTGGGTTCATGTCACGATCGTCGTTAAGAGAGGAGGACCAAGGCGCAGCGTGATGAACGAACATGTTTATTTATCATTAGCGATAAACACGGACAGTAAACAAAAACAACAAACGACTCGTAACGTCCTAGGTAACATAGACCAACACGGAACAAGAACCCACAAACACAAAGGGAAAAACAGACAGTTTAAATATGGCTCCCAATCAGAGACAACCAGCCACAGCTGACACTCGTTGCCTCTGATTGGGAGTCACTCAGGCCAACATAGAAATAAACCAACTAGAACTCCCAACATAGAAATTCACCACATAGAAAGAACACACCCTGGCTCAACATATAGAGTCCCAGAGCCAGGGTGTTACAGTTCAGGTCTGGAGACTGGCTAGGCCACTCCAGGACCTTGACATGCTTCTTACGGAGCCACTCCTTATCAAATCAAATCAAATCAAATCAAATGTTATTGGTCACATGCGCCGAATACAACAGGTGCAGACATTACAGTGAAATGCTTACTTACAGCCCTTAACCAACAGTGCAATGTGCGGGGGCACCGGCTAGTTGAGGTAGTTGAGGTAATATGTACATGTGGGCAGAGTTAAAGTGACTATGCATAAATAATTAACAGAGTAGCAGCAGCGTAAAAGGATGGGGTGGGGGGGCAGTGCAAATAGTCCGGGTAGCCATGATTAGCTGTTCAGGAGTCTTATGGCTTGGGGGTAGAAGCTGTTGAGAAGTCTTTTGGACCTAGACTTGGTACTCCGGTACCGCTTGCCGTGCGGTAGCAGAGAGAACAGTCTATGACTAGGGTGGCTGGAGTCTTTGACAATTTTGAGGGCTTTCCTCTGACACCGCCTGGTATAGAGGTCCTGGATGGCAGGAAGCTTGGCCCCAGTGATGTACTGGGCCGTACGCACTACCCTCTGTAGTGCCTTGCGGTCGGAGGCCAAGCAGTTGCCATACCAGGCAGTGATGCAACCAGTCAGGATGCTCTCGATGGTGCAGCTGTAGAATTTTTTGAGGATCTGAGGACCCATGCCAAATCTTTTCAGTCTCCTGAGGGAGAATAGGCTTTGTCGTGCCCTCTTCACGACTGTCTTGGTGTGTTTGGACCATGATAGTTCGTTGGTGATGTGGACACCAAGGAACTTGAAGCTCTCAACCTGTTCCACTACAGCCCGTCGATGAGAATGGGGGCGTGCTCAGTCCTCTTTTTTTTCCTGTAGTCCACAATCATCTCCTTAGTTGCCCTGGCTGTGTGTTTCGGGTCGTTGTCATGCTGGAAGACCCAGCTACGACCCATCTTCAATGCTTTTACTGAGGGAAGGAGGTTGTTGGCCAAGATCTCGCGATACATGGCCCCATCCAATACGGTGCAGTCGTCCTGTCCCTTTTGCAGAAAATCATCCCCAAAGAATGATGTTTCCACCTCCATGCTTCACGGTTGGGATGGTGTTCTTGGGGTTGTACTCATCCTTCTTCTTCCTCCAAACACGGCGAGTGGAGTTTAGACCAAAAAGCTCTATTTTTGTCTCATCAGACCACATGACCTTCTCCCATTTCTTCTCTGGATCATCCAGATGGTCATTGGCAAACTTCAGACGGGCCTGGACATGCGCTGGACATGCGCTGGCTTGAGCAGGGGGACCTTGCGTGCGCTGCAGGATTTTAATCCATGACGGCGTAGTGTGTTACTAATGGTTTTCTTTGAGACTGTGGTCCCAGCTCTCTTCAGGTCATTGACCAGGTCCTGCCGTGTAGTTCTGGGCTGATCCCTCACCTTCCTCATGATCATTGATGCCCCACGAGGTGAGATCTTGCATGGAGCCCCAGACCGAGGGTGATTGACCGTCATCTTGAACTTCTTCCATTTTCTAATAATTGCGCCAACAGTTGTTGCCTTCTCACCAAGCTACTTGCCTATTGTCCTGTAGCCCATCCCAGCCTTGTGCAGGTCTACAATTTTATCCCTGATGTCCTTACACAGCTCTCTGGTCTTGGGCATTGTGGAGAGGTTGGAGTCTGTTTGATTGAGTGTGTCTTTTATACAGGTAACGAGTTCAAACAGGTGCAGTTAATACAGGTAATGAGTGGAGAACAGGAGGGCTTCTTAAAGAAAAACTAACAGGTCTGTGAGAGCCGGAATTCTTACTGGTTGGTAGGTGATCAAATACTTATGTATTGCAATAAAATGCAAATGAATTACTTAAAAATCATACAATTTGATTTTCTGGATTTTTGTTTTAGATTCCGTCTCTCACAGTTGAAGTGTACCTATGATAAAAATTACAGACCTCTACATGCTTTGTAAGTAGGACAACCTGCAAAATCGGCAGTGTATCAAATACTTGTTCTCCCCACTGTATATATTTTTTTGCATTTTAGCTAACCCTAACTCTTCTCCTAACGTTAACCTAATTATCCTAACCTGCTACATTAATTGTCCTAACCTGCTGCGTAAATTCTGCTTACCTGCTACGAAATGTCAGTTTCGACAAAAGCTGTATCCCTTCTAGACAAAACCGCCTTGGTGCCCCCCCAAAAAAACAATTTATCTTCCCCGCCAGGAAGGGCCGCAGCTTGAGTTCCAGAAAATAAATTATATATTGTAAAATAAATAAAAAAACCTGGTTATTAGCTATATCAGCCTGTTCCCTGCCGCTGTGGGGCTGAAGGTGAATGTAAATACACTGAGTTCCCCCTGAGCGGCATTCCTCTGCAGCGCACAGATTACTTCCTGTTTAGATTGGGCACTGGATAGATAGATAGAGAAGACATGGAGTCAATCACACTGGCAACTATTAGTGTCAGTCTCACAGTATCCACAGCTCTTATGGTGTCAACCATTAGTGTTAATTATCGGCAGCACGCAGATAATTGTCTAGCAATGAAGAGCATTGAAGAGAACGATCCTACCGAGAAGCGTTCAGTTCAGTGATGGTTGATTATTCATTTTTATAGAGGAAAGTGAAGACAGTAAAAGGGTGATGTCATTTTTTCGTTCGTTGTGCCGGCCAATGGGAAAGTTTTGAAGGAACGGTCTGAAAGGCGCGTTCATCCATGTTTGGTTGATCTTGATCATTACTGAAAGGCGCGTTCATCCATGTTTGGTTGATCTTGATCATTACTGAAAGGGAAGTGAAGACACATAGCTATAGTTGATTAAAGAGAACATTGTTTTCAGAAAACCGATTACTATGTTTGGAAAATGGAGGTGAGATTAACCTTGGTTCCTCCATGAATCATCCAGCTCAGAGTAGAGCTTGTTGATGTGACCTATTAGAACGCAGCATGCAGTTCTTCTACATTTGACATTTTAGTCATTTAGCAGACGCTCTTATCCAGAGCGACTTACAGTTAGTGAGTGCATACATTATTATAAAAAAATAAAAAATAAAAAATTCATACTGGCCCCCCGTGGGAATCGAACCCACAACCCTGGTGTTGCAAACGCCATGCTCTACCAACTGAGCTACATCCCTGCCGGCCATTCCCTCCCCTACCCTGGACGACGCCGCCCCCACCCCCATGGGTCACCCGGTCGCGGCCTGGATTCGAACCAGGATCTCTAGTGGCACAGCTAGCACTGCGATGCAGGACCACGCTATGAGAAGGGTATCACACAGTGGAATGGAAAACATTTCAATATCTTTGTTGGTTTCTTGTGAAAAACAAATATGAACCAAATTGTTTGTTTAGCAAGAGACTGTATGGGAAAGTAACTCATTATTTTTCTGGTACTTAGATTGTAAATTGCCCAGTGAAAAGAAAACCCTGACAGTGATTTTCTGTGGTGTATTATGACTGATATGCTAAACAGTGGGAAGTTTGTTTCCACAAACACAAAACAAAAGTCAGGCTAAAGTAGTTTCACATAATTGTCAGTGTTACTTTGTTATTGGCGTGGAAGATCATACAACTCTGCGATACTAGATATAAATACAGAATCATCATTCTGAGATATTACATTATGCATTGGAATTCAGTGTTTCCCCTACTATCACCAGACTGGGGTCGGGCTGCCATTCTGTTACCGCCCCCCCCCCCCCCCCCCCCCCCCCCCCCTCCTCCCCCCTTTCTTCATTGTTGGCAGCTGCCTTGACAACCTGAGTAAAGAGGAAAGCATCTATCTAAGAGACTTTGCATTTGGGTCCAATGTTTTCTTCTCATTAATCACTCTAAAGTATTTGAAGGCCAGAGACAAACTGCAAGACAGTAATAGTATGAAAGGACTATCTGTGTCGGTTTCTTTTTTAAGTGATGAATCTGTCATTCATTCATTACTATCTTCATTAATTATTATTATGACTATTATTATTATTATAATCTTCCTGTCTGTTGTCCCCCTCCAGATCAACATGTTTGTGGAAGGGTTCCATGATGCATTGCTGCTGTACGCTCTGGCGCTGCACGAAGCCATCAGAAACGGCCTCACCAAGAAGGACGGAGCAGAGATCACATATCGCATGTGGAACAGAACATTTGAAGGTAAAAAAAAAAAAAAAACTCTTTGCTCCTTATTACATTTGAGTCCCAAATGGCACCCTATTCCAAATGGCACCCTATTCCAAATGGCACCCTATTCCAAATGGCACCCTATTCCAAATGGCACCCTATTCCAAATGGCACCCTATTCCCTACACAGTGATTCTGTCTGAGTGTAATATGGAGTGAGCAGCTAGTATCCCCAGCCCTGTTAACCAGAAAGTCATATCCCCAGACCTGTTAACCAGAAAGTCATATCCCCAGCCCTGTTAACCAGAAAGTCATATCCCCAGCCCTGTTAACCAGAAAGTCATATCCCCAGCCCTGTTAACCAGAAAGTCATATCCCCAGCCCTGTTAACCAGAAAGTCATATCCCCAGCCCTGTTAACCAGAAAGTCATATCCCCAGCCCTGTGAACCAGAAAGTCATATCCCCAGACCTGTTAACTACAAAGTCATATCCCCAGACCTGTTAACCAGAAAGACATATCCCCAGACCTGTTAACCAGAAAGTAATATCCCCAGACCTGTTAACTAGAAAGTCATATCCCCAGACCTGTTAACTAGAAAGTCATATCCCCAGCCCTGTTAACCAGAAAGTCATATCCCCAGCCCTGTGAACCAGAAAGTCATATCCCCAGACCTGTTAACCAGAAAGTCATATCCCCAGCCCTGTGAACCAGAAAGTCATATCCCCAGCCCTGTGAACCAGAAAGTCATATCCCCAGCCCTGTTAACCAGAAAGTCATATCCCCAGCCCTGTGAACCAGAAAGTCATATCCCCAGCCCTGTTAACCAGAAAGTCATATCCCCAGCCCTGTTAACTAGAAAGTCATATCCCCAGACCTGTTAACTAGAAAGTCATATCCCCAGCCCTGTTAACCAGAAAGTCATATCCCCAGCCCTGTTAACCAGAAAGTCATATCCCCAGACCTGTCATATCCCCAGCCCTGTTAACTAGAAAGTCATATCCCCAGCCCTGTGAACCAGAAAGTCATATCCCCAGCCCTGTTAACCAGAAAGTCATATCCCCAGACCTGTTAACCAGAAAGTCATATCCCCAGCCCTGTTAACCAGAAAGTCATATCCCCAGCCCTGTTAACTAGAAAGTCATATCCCCAGACCTGTTAACCAGAAAGTCATATCCCCAGCCCTGTGAACCAGAAAGTCATATCCCCAGCCCTGTGAACCAGAAAGTCATATCCCCAGACCTGTTAACCAGAAAGTCATATCCCCAGCCCTGTTAACCAGAAAGTCATATCCCCAGCCCTGTTAACTAGAAAGTCATATCCCCAGACCTGTTAACCAGAAAGTCATATCCCCAGCCCTGTGAACCAGAAAGTCATATCCCCAGCCCTGTGAACCAGAAAGTCATATCCCAGACCTGTTAACTAGAAAGTAATATCCCCAGCCCTGTTAACCAGAAAGTCATATCCCCAGCCCTGTTAACCAGAAAGTCATAGCCCCAGACCTGTTAACTAGAAAGTCATATCCCCAGCCCTGTTAACCAGAAAGTCATATCCCAGACCTGTTAACTAGAAAGTCATATCCCCAGCCCTGTTAACCAGAAAGTCATATCCCCAGCCCTGTTAACCAGAAAGTCATATCCCCAGCCCTGTTAACCAGAAAGTCATAGCCCCAGACCTGTTAACTAGAAAGTCATATCCCCAGCCCTGTTAACCAGAAAGTCATATCCCAGACCTGTTAACTAGAAAGTCATATCCCCAGCCCTGTTAACCAGAAATTCATATCCCAGACCTGTTAACTAGAAAGTCATATCCCCAGCCCTGTTAACCAGAAAGTCATATCCCCAGCCATGTTAACCAGAAAGTCATATCCCCAGCCCTGTTAACCAGAAAGTCATATCCCCAGCCCTGTTAACTAGAAAGTCATATCCCCAGCCCTGTTAACTAGAAAGTCATATCCCCAGCCCTGTTAACCAGAAAGTCATATCCCCAGCCCTGTTAACTAGAAAGTCATATCCCCAGCCCTGTTAACTAGAAAGTCATATCCCCAGCCCTGTTAACCAGAAAGTCATATCCCCAGCCCTGTTAACCAGAAAGTCATATCCCCAGACCTGTCACATCCCCAGCCCTGTTAACTAGAAAGTCATATCCCCAGCCCTGTGAACCAGAAAGTCATATCCCCAGACCTGTCATATCCCCAGCCCTGTTAACTAGAAAGTCATATCCCCAGCCCTGTGAACCAGAAAGTCATATCCCCAGACCTGTTAACCAGAAAGTCATATCCCCAGCCCTGTTAACCAGAAAGTCATATCCCCAGCCCTGTTAACTAGAAAGTCATATCCCCAGACCTGTTAACCAGAAAGTCATATCCCCAGCCCTGTGAACCAGAAAGTCATATCCCAAGCCCTGTGAACCAGAAAGTCATATCCCAGACCTGTTAACTAGAAAGTTATATCCCCAGCCCTGTTAACCAGAAAGTCATATCCCCAGCCCTGTTAACCAGAAAGTCATAGCCCCAGACCTGTTAACTAGAAAGTCATATCCCCAGCCCTGTTAACCAGAAAGTCATATCCCAGACCTGTTAACTAGAAAGTCATATCCCCAGCCCTGTTAACCAGAAAGTCATATCCCCAGCCCTGTTAACCAGAAAGTCATAGCCCCAGCCCTGTTAACCAGAAAGTCATATCCCCAGCCCTGTTAACCAGAAAGTCATATCCCCAGCCCTGTTAACTAGAAAGTCATATCCCCAGCCCTGTTAACTAGAAAGTCATATCCCCAGCCCTGTTAACCAGAAAGTCATATCCCCAGCCCTGTTAACTAGAAAGTCATATCCCCAGCCCTGTTAACTAGAAAGTCATATCCCCAGCCCTGTTAACCAGAAAGTCATATCCCCAGCCCTGTTAACCAGAAAGTCATATCCCCAGACCTGTCATATCCCCAGCCCTGTTAACTAGAAAGTCATATCCCCAGCCCTGTGAACCAGAAAGTCATATCCCCAGACCTGTCATATCCCCAGCCCTGTTAACCAGAAAGTCATATCCCCAGACCTGTCATATCCCCAGCCCTGTTAACTAGAAAGTCATATCCCCAGCCCTGTTAACCAGAAAGTCATATCCCCAGACCTGTTAACCAGAAAGTCATATCCCCAGCCCTGTTAACCAGAAAGTCATATCCCCAGCCCTGTTAACTAGAAAGTCATATCCCCAGACCTGTTAACCAGAAAGTCATATCCCCAGCCCTGTTAACCAGAAAGTCATATCCCCAGCCCTGTTAACTAGAAAGTCATATCCCCAGACCTGTTAACCAGAAAGTCATATCCCCAGCCCTGTGAACCAGAAAGTCATATCCCCAGCCCTGTGAACCAGAAAGTCATATCCCAGACCTGTTAACTAGAAAGTCATATCCCCAGCCCTGTTAACCAGAAAGTCATACCCCAGCCCTGTTAACCAGAAAGTCATATCCCCAGACCTGTTAACTAGAAAGTCATATCCCCAGCCCTGTTAACTAGAAAGTCATATCCCCAGCCCTGTTAACCAGAAAGTCATATCCCAGACCTGTTAACTAGAAAGTCATATCCCCAGCCCTGTTAACCAGAAAGTCATATCCCCAGACCTGTCATATCCCCAGCCCTGTTAACTAGAAAGTCATATCCCCAGCCCTGTTAACCAGAAAGTCATATCCCCAGCCCTGTTAACCAGAAAGTCATATCCCCAGACCTGTCATATCCCCAGCCCTGTTAACTAGAAAGTCATATCCCCAGCCCTGTTAACTAGAAAGTCATATCCCCAGCCCTGTTAACCAGGGCTGGGGATTTCATGTTGATTTCAAGGCCTTCTATTTGTCCTCATCCATTTGCCCCTGTGTGTGTGTGTGTTGTTGATTTTGTTTTACTATCCATTATGTTTCCTGTACAATGTGAATGATTGTGATTCGTTGGTAAGTGATGCTATTGATTTGAGGAAATTCTAATATTTGTATTTTTTTAAACCCTCTGTTCCATTTTACTGTTTTACTTATCATATATTATTTCTCCCTTCATGAAATGCCTGTTTTATGCATTTTTCCTTTACACATATTTTGCTAGGTGAAGACTTTGTTTGTTTTTGGATCATCAATCAATAAACATTCAAATAATCGTGGTCCTCTGTAGCTCAGCTGGTAGAGCACGGCGCTTGAAACGCCAAGGTAGTGGGTTCGATCCCCGGGACCACCCATACACAAAAATGTATGCACGCATGACTGTAAGTCGCTTTGGATAAAAGCGTCTGCTAAATGGCATATTATTATTATATTATATCCCCAGACCTGTCATATCCCCAGCCCTGTTAACTAGAAAGTCATATCCCCAGCCCTGTTAACCAGAAAGTCATATCCCCAGACCTGTTAACCAGAAAGTCATATCCCCAGCCCTGTTAACCAGAAAGTCATATCCCCAGCCCTGTTAACTAGAAAGTCATATCCCCAGACCTGTTAACCAGAAAGTCATATCCCCAGACCTGTCATATCCCCAGACCTGTCATATCCCCAGACCTGTCATATCCCCAGACTACAATTAAAGTGCTGTCTAATAGGAGGGAGATGAGTCAGAGTCAACACTGAGTACAGAACTCTTTCATCTGCAATGATTAGAGTCCAGTTACAGAGCACATGTACCCTGGCCATGCCACATTGCCAGCTCTTAAATAACAATGTTTTGTTCAATAGGAATCGTCAAGAACAGGGTCATATTTTCTTGTTAAAATAAATAATATTTTTTAAATGCCAAATATTTGGGAACACAGGCGCAGGGATGAAATTAAAATTGTTGGAGTGCCTGCCAACACAAATGGTGGGAGGAGAGATGGGATTTCCTGTTATGTCGGCCGGGGGACGGAATTCCTCTACTCTGCTCTCCGCTCTCTGTTTTCCTTGGAATGTTGGGCTCTTGTAGCTAATTATTTCTGCCATTCTTTGCATGCCGCTGGTCCTCTGGTTGCTGGGGCTAGGCATCGCAGGCCAGGTGTCTATGGACTTCAACGGGGACAGATACGGAGACTTCTCTGTGATGAGCATGACCAACACAGAGGCGGGCACCTATGAGGTAAGAACAGAACAGGGCCTCAAGCTAATCCTAACCCTCCTGCATGGCCCTTGATCAGGGCCCTTATTCGTATAGCATCTCAGACAAGGAGTGCTGATCTAGGATCAGGTCCCGCTTATTAATAATAATCTAAAAAAGCAAACTGAACCTATAGCACTCCTTCTCTACACCTATGATATAAGAAAATAACAGATAACTTCATCCTGTAACCTCCTGCATCTCCAGTCATCAGATGGGTTTGTTAGATGGCTTAAATCTTTCACAGTGGACCGATAAAACCATATAATGCCATTTGGCTTTGTCAAATGACCCCTTATAGATTCTCTTCATAAAGGACTGTACATTGAAAAACAATGTAACTGGGAATCAAAATGGCGTGCCCCTACTCCAATATTTAACAACAATGCTTTGCAATCTGGAGGGCGGCCTTTTGCGTCCCCCAATGTTCCAAATGTGGAATCCGTACCCTTGTCAATATCATGGATGGTAATGGTTTGAAAAGAATTCCAAGATTTTACATTTACATTTAGATTTGAAAGACACATACACATGACCAGGCAACTCCTTTTTTCTATATTTACAACTTAGGTCAGCTATGCTAGCCTGTGGAGTCCCTTGGGAAACCCAACTACTGAACCATCCGATGATGGAATTTATGAAACAATTATCTGGGCTCCCAAAAGGACCGATCTCCATAGTATACAGTGAGGGGAAAAAAGTATTTGATCCCCTGCTGATTTTGTACGTTTGCCCACTGACAAAGAAATGATCAGTCTATCATTTTAATGGTAGGTTTATTTGAACAGTGAGAGACAGAATAACAACAAAAAAATCCAGAAAAACGCATGTCAAAAATGTTATAAATTGATTTGCATTTTAATGAGGGAAATAAGTATTTGACCCCCTCTCAATCAGAAAGATTTCTGGCTCCCAGGTGTCTTTTATACAGGTAACGAGCTGAGATTAGGAGCACACTCTTAAAGGGAGTGCTCCTAATCTCAGTTTGTTACCTGTATAAAAGACACCTGTCCACAGAAGCAATCAATCAATCAGATTCAAAACTCTCCACCATGGCCAAGGCCAAAGAGCTCTCCAAGGATGTCAGGGACAAGATTGTAGACCTACACAAGGCTGGAATGGGCTACAAGACCATCGCCAAGCAGCTTGGTGAGAAGGTGACAACAGTTGGTGCGATTATTCGCAAATGGAAGAAACACAAAATAACTGTCAATCTCCATCGGCCTGGGGCTCCATGCAAGATCTCACCTCGTGGAGTTGCAATGATCATGGAACGGTGAGGAATCAGCCCAGAACTACACAGGAGGATCTTGTCAATGATCTCAAGGCAGCTGGGACCATAGTCACCAAGAAAACAATTGGTAGCACACTACGCCGTGAAGGACTGAAATCCTGCAGCGCCCGCAAGGTCCCCCTGCTCAAGAAAGCACATATACATGCCCGTCTGAAGTTTGCCAATGAACATCTGAATGATTCAGAGGAGAACTGGGTGAAAGTGTTGTGGTCAGATGAGACCAACATCAAGCTCTTTGGCATCAACTCAACTCGCCGTGTTTGGAGGAGGAGGAATGCTGCCTATGACCCCAATAACACCATCCCCACCGTAAAACATGGAGGTGGAAACATTATGCTTTGGGGGTGTTTTTCTGCTAAGGGGAAAGGACAACTTCACTGCATCAAAGGGACGATGGACGGGGCCATGTACCGTCAAATCTTGGGTGAGAACCTCCTTCCCTCAGCCAGGGCATTGAAAATGGGTCGTGGATGGGTATTCCAGCATGACAATGACCCAAAACACACGGCCAAGGCAACAAAGGAGTGGCTCAAGAAGAAGCACATTAAGGTCCTGGAGTGGCCTAGCCAGTCTCCAGACCTTAATCCCATAGAAAATCTGTGGAGTTAGCTGAAGGTTCGAGTTGCCAAACGTCAGCCTCGAAACCTTAAAGACTTGGAGAAGATCTGCAAAGAGGAGTGGGACAAAATCCCTCCTGAGATGTGTGCAAACCTGGTGGCCAACTACAAGAAACGTCTGACCTCTGTGATTGCCAACAAGGGTTTTGCCACCAAGTACTAAGTCATGTTTTGCAGAGGGGTCAAATACTTATTTCCCTTATTAAAATGCAAATCAATTTATAAAATTTTTGACATGCATTTATCTGGATTTTGTTGTTGTTATTCTGTCTCTCCCTGTACAAATAAACCTACCATTAAAATGATAGACTGATAATTTCTTTGTCAGTGGGCAAACGTACAAAATCAGCAGGGGATCAAATACTTTTTTCCCTCACTGTATAAACAACTTTTGTAAAGCTCATATTCTGAGCTAGTCATTAAAAAGTATGGTCTACAGATCTAAGTGAATCTGAACAACCCTGTAGCCCTTTCCTGCAGTCTATGCCCAAAAGCGCCCTCTTTGGCCTCATGGGTGGAATGTTATTAATGTTTTTAATAATTTCATAATTAATAAAGATACTTTTTAAATAACTTGACAGTGTTTCTATGTCCAACAGTTTTGTTATATTTCAGTCTTCTGTGATGTGTATATAAAGTGTAATATAGGGATATAAACTCAAAATTGAATACATTTCAACTCTATATCTGACATGGTACAGGTGTCTTCTTTTTTCTAAGCCCATATCCATGTGTGTGATGTATACTTTTGTTTCAAAGTAGATTTGTTTAAGACTACCAAGAAACACTGTGTGTGACCCTGATTTAGCCCACTGCAGTAAAAGGTTAATTAGAACAGAATATGGAAAAATATGACTTTGGCATCTCGTAATCCGAACCATCAATTTATACATTTGAAGTTTGTTCACAGACCGTATGGGAGGTTGGGGGAATGGGATGGGATGGGAGGTTGGGGGAATGGGATGGGACGTTGGGGGAATGGGATGGGATGGGAGGTTGGGGGAATGGGATGGGATGGGAGGTTGGGGGGAATGGGATGGGATGTTGGGGGGAATGGGATGGGATGGGAGGTTGGGGGAATGGGATGGGATGGGATGGGAGGTTGGGGGAATGGGATGGGATGGGATGGGAGGTTGGGGGAATGGGATGGGATGGGAGGTTGGGGGAATGGGATGGGATGGGATGGGAGGGTGGGGGAATGGGATGGGATGGGAGGTTGGGGGAATGGGATGGGACGTTGGGGGAATGGGATGGGATGGGAGGTTGGGGGAATGGGATGGGATGGGATGGGAGGTTGGGGGAATGGGATGGGATGGGATGGGAGGTTGGGGGAATGGGATGGGATGGGAGGTTGGGGGAATGGGAAGGGATGTTGAGGGAATGGGATGGGATGTTGGAGGAATGGGATGGGACGTTGGAAGAATGGGATGGGAGGTTGGGGGAATGGGATGGGAGGTTGGGGGAATGGGATGGGACTTTGGAGGACCTGAGCCCTAGGACCATGCCTCAGGACTACCTGGCCTGATGACTCCTGGCTGTCCCCAGTCCACCTGGTTGTGCTGCTGCTCCAGTTTCCACTCTTCTGCCTGCGGCTATGGAACCCTGACCTGTTCACCGGACGTGCTATCTTGTCCCAGACCTTCTGTTTTCAACTCTCTCTCTCTACCGCACCTGCTATTTCAACCTCTAAATGCCCGGCTATGAAAAGCCAAGTGACATTTACTCCTGATGTACTGACCTGTTGCAACCTCTACAACCACTGTGATTATTATTTGACCCTGCTGGTTATCTATAAACGTTTGAACATCTTGGAGAAAAAGATGGCCTTAATGGCCATGTACTGTTATAATCTCCACCCGGCACAGCCAGAAGGGGACTGGCCACCCCTCAGAGCCTGGTTCCTCTCTAGGTTTCTTCCTAAGTTTCTGGCTTTCTAGGGAGTTTTTCCCTAGCCACCATGCTTCTACATCAGCATTGCTTGCGGTTTGGGGTTTTAGGCTGGGTTTTCTGTATAGCACTTTGTGACATCTGCTGATGTAAAAAGGGCTTTATAAATGAATTTGATTGATTGATTGATTGATTGGATGGGATGTTGGAGGGATGGGAGGTTGGTGGAATGGGATGGGAGGTTGGAGGAATGGGATGGGAGGTTGAAGGAATGGGATGGGACGTTGGGGGAATGGGATGGGATGTTGGGGAAATGGGACATTGGGGGAATGGGATGGGACTTTGGGAGAATGGGATGGGAGGTTGGGGGAATGAGACGTTGGGGGAATGGGATGGGATGTTGGGGGAATGGAACGTTGGGGGAATGGGATGGGATTTTGGGAGAATGGGATGGGAGGTTGGGGGAATGGGATGGGACGTTGGAGGAATGGGATGGGAGGTTGGAGGAATGGGATGGGATGTTGGGGAAATGGGACATTGGGGGAATGGGATGGGACTTTGGGAGAATGGGATGGGAGGTTGGGGGAATGAGACGTTGGTTGGGGGAATGAGACGTTGGGGGAATGGGATGGGATGTTGGGGGAATGGAACGTTGGGGGAATGGGATGGGATTTTGGGAGAATGGGATGGGAGGTTGGGGGAATGGGATGGGACGTTGGAGGAATGGGATGGGAGGTTGGAGGAATGGGATGGGATGTTGGGGGAATGGGACATTGGGGGAATGGGATGGGAGGTTGGGGGAATGGGATGGGAGGTTGGGGGAATGGGATGGGAGGTTGGAGGAATGGGATGGGAGGTTGGAGGAATAGGATGGGAGGTTAGGGGAATGGGATGGGATGGGAGGTTGGAGGGATGGGATGGGAGGTTAGGGGAATGGGATGGGATGGGAGGTTGGAGGGATGGGAGGTTGGGGGAATGGGATGGGAGGTTGGAGGAATGGTTTGGATGCTGGAGGGATGGGATGTTGGAGGAATGGGATGGGAGGTTGGGGGAATGGGATGGGAGGTTGGGGGAATGGGATGGGATGGGAGGTTGGGGGAATGGGATGGGGGTTGGGGGAATGGGATGGGAGGTTGGGGGAATGGGATGGGGGTTGGGGGTGGAGGCTCACTTCTTTTAGTTTATTTTCCTTTGCATACTGGTTGTATTGTTACTTTTTGATTCTGTAATATGATCTTAATGATCAATACTTTATATTTATGGACCTTTTTTAAAAATGTTTTTTCTTTTTGAGTGACAGCCAACAGGAAAATGTTAACGGAGTATGAGATTGTATGAGTTTGATTGAGGTTGACTGTTCTTGTTTCAGAGGTGTGTAGCTAATTACTTTGGTGTCTGTGTGTTTTCAGACTGTGTGTAACTACTTTGGTGTGAACGAGAGTTTCCAGATGCTTCCGGTGTTCAACCCGGAACACTTCACCCTGAGAGGACGGCACAGAGTGCACCACGCAGACCTGCCAGACACATCATGTAAATGACCTCTACAGCTTCTCTCTCTGTCTACACACATCAAGCCATGAGATTGAAACACCCATTGTTTTGTCTCAGATGTTTTCTGTAGAGGTTCAGTGCTTGACATGGGACTGAAATAGGTGCCGGTACTGTTTATATTCAGGTGCAGGAGCTCTACAATACTTTAGAGCTAATAAAACAAACAGGAGCTCAAGCCTGCAGGTATTCAGCTCAAGCCTGCAGGTATTCAGCTCAAGCCTGCAGGTATTCAGCTCAAGCCTAAAGGTATTCAGCTCAAGCCTAAAGGTATTCAGCTCAAGCCTAAAGGTATTCAGCTCAAGCCTAAAGTTATTCAGCTCAAGCCTGCAGGTATTCAGCTCAAGCATGCAGGTATTCAGCTCAAGCATGCAGGTATTTGTCTGATGTCGTCCCCTAAGGGCAAACCCCACCCATCTGGCCAATCAAGTTAAAGAATAGTGTAACACAGATGTGTAGCTGAGGTGCTGTTAGCCTAACTAATAGCCTCCCCCTTCCTCTCCAAGCAGGTGGACTAGGAGTATCTGCTGTTACTGGGATCATAGTGGGAGCCCTGCTGGGGACAGCACTGCTCATGGCCTTCTACTTCATCAGGTAAGACAGAACTGACAGATATATGGGGAATACAGACATGACAGCTATAGAAATACAGACATGACAGCTATAGGGGGAATAGAGACATGACAGCTATAGGGGGAATACAGACATGACAGCTATAGGGGGAATACAGACATGACAGCTATAGGAATACAGACATGACAGCTATAGGGGGAATACAGACATGACAGCTATAGGGGGAATACAGACATGACAGCTATAGGGGGAATACAGACATGACAGCTATAGGAGGAATACAGACATGACAGCTATAGGGGGAATACAGACATGACAGCTATAGGGGGAATACAGACATGACAGCTATAGGGGGAATACAGACATGACAGCTATAGGGGGAATACAGGCATGACAGCTATAGGGGGAATACAGGCATGACAGCTATAGGAGGAATACAGACATGACAGCTATAGGAGGAATACAGACATGACAGCTATAGGAATACATACATGACAGCTATAAGGGGAATACAGACATGACAGCTATAGGAATACAGACATGACAGCTATAGGGGGAATACAGACATGACAGCTATAGGGGGAATACAGACATGACAGCTATAGGGGGAATACAGACATGACAGCGATAGGGGGAATACAGACATGACAGCTATAGGGGGAATACAGACATGACAGCTATAGGAGGAATACAGAAATGACAGCTATAGGGGGAATACAGACATGACAGCTATAGGGGGAATACAGACATGACAGCTATAGGTGGAATACAGACATGACAGCTATAGGAATACAGACATGACAGCTATAGGGGGAATACAGACATGACAGCTATAGGGGGAATACAGGCATGACAGCTATAGGGGGAATACAGGCATGACAGCTATAGGGGGAATACAGGCATGACAGCTATAGGAGGAATACAGACATGACAGCTATAGGAGGAATACAGACATGACAGCTATAGGAATACAGACATGACAGCTATAAGGGGAATACAGACATGACAGCTATAGGGGGAATACAGACATGACAGCTATAGGGGGAATACAGACATGACAGCTATAGGGGGAATACAGACATGACAGCTATAGGGGGAATACAGACATGATAGCTATAGGGGGAATACAGCCATGACAGCTATAGGAGGAATACAGACATGACAGCTATAGGGGGAATACAGACATGATAGCTATAGGGGGAATACAGCCATGACAGCTATAGGAGGAATACAGACATGACAGCTATAGGGGGAATACAGACATGATAGCTATAGGGGGAATACAGCCATGACAGCTATAGGGGGAATACAGACATGACAGCTATAGGAATACACACATGACAGCTATAGGAATACAGACATGACAGCTATAGGGGGAATACAGACATGACAGCTATAGGGGGAATACAGACATGACAGCTATAGGGGGAATACAGACATGACAGCTATAGGAGGAATACAGACATGACAGCTATAGGGGGAATACAGACATGACAGCTATAGGGGGAATACAGACATGACAGCTATAGGGGGAATACAGACATGAATGACAGCTATAGGGGGAATACAGACATGACAGCTATATGGGGAATACAGACATGACAGCTATAGGAATACAGACATGACAGCTATAGGGGGAATACAGACATGACAGCTATAGGGGGAATACAGACATGACAGCTATAGGAATACAGACATGACAGCTATAGGGGGAATACAGACATGACAGCTATAGGGGGAATACAGACATGACAGCTATAGGGGGAATACAGACATGACAGCTATAGGAATACAGACATGACAGCTATAGGGGGAATACAGACATGACAGCTATAGGGGGAATACAGACATGACAGCTATAGGGGGAATACAGACATGACAGCTATAGGAATACAGACATGACAGCTATAGGGGGAATACAGACATGACAGCTATAGGGGGAATACAGACATGACAGCTATAGGGGGAATACACACATGACAGCTATAGGAATACAGACATGACAGCTATAGGAATACAGACATGACAGCTATAGGAGGAATACAGACATGACAGCTATAGGGGGAATACAGACATGACAGCTATAGGAATACAGACATGACAGCTATAGGAGGAATACAGACATGACAGCTATAGGGGGAATACAGACATGGCAGCTATAGGGGGAATACAGACATGACAGCTATATGGGGAATACAGACATGAATGACAGCTATAGGGGGAATACAGACATGACAGCTATATGGGGAATACAGACATGACAGCTATAGGAATACAGACATGACAGCTATAGGGGGAATACAGACATGACAGCTATAGGGGGAATACAGACATGACAGCTATAGGAATACAGACATGACAGCTATAGGGGGAATACAGACATGACAGCTATAGGGGGAATACAGACATGACAGCTATAGGGGGAATACAGACATGACAGCTATAGGGGGAATACAGACATGACAGCTATAGGGGGAATACAGACATGACAGCTATAGGAATACAGACATGACAGCTATAGGGGGAATACAGACATGACAGGTATAGGGGGAATACAGACATGACAGCTATAGGAGGAATACAGACATGACAGCTATAGGGGGAATACAGACATGACAGCTATAGGGGGAATACAGACATGACAGCTATAGGAATACAGACATGACAGCTATAGGAATACAGACATGACAGCTATAGGAGGAATACAGACATGACAGCTATAGGAGGAATACAGACATGACAGCTATAGGAATACAGACATGACAGCTATAGGAGGAATACAGACATGACAGCTATAGGGGGAATACAGACATGACAGCTATAGGAGGAATACAGACATGACAGCTATAGGAGGAATACAGACATGACAGCTATAGGGGGAATACAGACATGACAGCTATAGGAGGAATACAGACATGACAGCTATAGGGGGAATACAGACATGACAGCTATAGGAGGAATACAGACATGACAGCTATAGGGGGAATACAGACATGACAGCTATAGGAGGAATACAGACATGACAGCTATAGGAGGAATACAGACATGACAGCTATAGGGGGAATACAGACATGACAGCTATAGGAGGAATACAGACATGACAGCTATAGGAATATAGACATGACAGCTATAGGGGGAATACAGACATGACAGCTATAGGAATACAGACATGACAGCTATAGGAATACAGACATGACAGCTATAGGAGGAATACAGACATGACAGCTATAGGGGGAATACAGACATGACAGCTATAGGGGGAATACAGACATGACAGCTATAGGAGGAATACAGACATGACAGCTATAGGGGGAATACAGACATGACAGCTATAGGAATACAGACATGACAGCTATAGGGGGAATACAGACATGACAGCTATAGGAGGAATACAGACATGACAGCTATAGGGGGAATACAGACATGACAGCTATAGGAGGAATACAGACATGACAGCTATAGGAGGAATACAGACATGACAGCTATAGGGGGAATACAGACATGACAGCTATAGGAGGAATACAGACATGACAGCTATAGGAATATAGACATGACAGCTATAGGGGGAATACAGACATGACAGCTATAGGAATACAGACATGACAGCTATAGGAGGAATACAGACATGACAGCTATAGGGGGAATACAGACATGACAGCTATAGGAATACAGACATGACAGCAATAGGAGGAATACAGACATGACAGCTATAGGGGGAATACAGACATGACAGCTATAGGAGGAATACAGACATGACAGCTATAGGAGGAATACAGACATGACAGCTATAGGGGGAATACAGACATGACAGCTATAGGAGGAATACAGACATGACAGCTATAGGGGGAATACAGACATGACAGCTATAGGAGGAATACAGACATGACAGCTATAGGGGGAATACAGACATGACAGCTATAGGAGGAATACAGACATGACAGCTATAGGAGGAATACAGACATGACAGCTATAGGGGGAATACAGACATGACAGCTATAGGAGGAATACAGACATGACAGCTATAGGAATATAGACATGACAGCTATAGGGGGAATACAGACATGACAGCTATAGGAATACAGACATGACAGCTATAGGAATACAGACATGACAGCTATAGGAGGAATACAGACATGACAGCTATAGGGGGAATACAGACATGACAGCTATAGGAGGAATACAGACATGACAGCTATAGGAATACAGACATGACAGCTATAGGGGGAATACAGACATGACAGCTATAGGAGGAATACAGACATGACAGCTATAGGGGGAATACAGACATGACAGCTATAGGAATACAGACATGACAGCTATAGGGGGAATACAGACATGACAGCTATAGGAATACAGACATGACAGCTATAGGGGGAATACAGACATGACAGCTATAGGGGGAATACAGACATGACAGCTATAGGAATACAGACATGACAGCTATAGGGGGAATACAGACATGACAGATATAGGAATATAGACATGACAGCTATAGGAGGAATACAGACATGACAGCTATAGGGGGAATACAGACATGACAGCTATAGGAATACAGACATGACAGCTATAGGGGGAATACAGACATGACAGATATAGGAATATAGACATGACAGCTATAGGAGGAATACAGACATGACAGCTATAGGAATACAGACATGACAGCTATAGGGGGAATACAGACATGACAGATATAGGAATATAGACATGACAGCTATAGGGGGAATACAGACATGACAGCTATAGGAATACAGACATGACAGCTATAGGGGGAATACAGACATGACAGATATAGGAATATAGACATGACAGCTATAGGGGGAATACAGACATGACAGATATAGGAATATAGACATGACAGCTATAGGGGGAATACAGACATGACAGATATAGGAATATAGACATGACAGCTATAGGGGGAATACAGACATGACAGATATAGGAATATAGACATGACAGCTATAGGGGGAATACAGACATGACAGCTATATGAATACAGACATGACAGCTATAGGGGGAATACAGACATGACAGATATAGGAATATAGACATGACAGCTATAGGAGGAATACAGACATGACAGCTATAGGGGGAATACAGACATGACAGCTATAGGAATACAGACATGACAGCTATAGGGGGAATACAGACATGACAGATATAGGAATATAGACATGACAGCTATAGGAGGAATACAGACATGACAGCTATAGGGGGAATACAGACATGACAGCTATAGGAGGAATACAGACATGACAGCTATAGGGGGAATACAGACATGACAGCTATAGGGGGAATAGAGACATGACAGCTATAGGGGGAATACAGACATGACAGCTATAGGAGGAATACAGACATGACAGCTATAGGGGGAATACAGACATGACAGCTATAGGGGGAATACAGACATGACAGCTATAGGGGGAATACAGACATGACAGCTATAGGAGGAATACAGACATGACAGCTATAGGGGGAATACAGACATGACAGCTATAGGAATACATACATGACAGCTATAGGAGGAATACAGACATGACAGCTATAGGGGGAATACAGACATGACAGCTATAGGAGGAATACAGACATGACAGCTATAGGGGGAATACAGACATGACAGCTATAGGGGGAATAGAGACATGACAGCTATAGGAGGAATACAGACATGACAGCTATAGGGGGAATACAGACATGACAGCTATAGGAGGAATACAGACATGACAGCTATAGGAATACAGACATGACAGCTATAGGAGGAATACAGACATGACAGCTATAGGGGGAATACAGACATGACAGCTATAGGAATATAGACATGACAGCTATAGGGGGAATACAGACATGACAGCTATAGGAATACAGACATGACAGCTATAGGAGGAATACAGACATGACAGCTATAGGGGGAATACAGACATGACAGCTATAGGAATACAGACATGACAGCTATAGGAGGAATACAGACATGACAGCTATAGGGGGAATACAGACATGACAGCTATAGGGGGAATACAGACATGACAGCTATAGGAGGAATACAGACATGACAGCTATAGGGGGAATACAGACATGACAGCTATAGGGGGAATACAGACATGACAGCTATAGGGGGAATACAGACATGACAGCTATAGGGGGAATACAGACATGACAGCTATAGGGGGAATACAGACATGACAGCTATAGGAATACAGACATGACAGCTATAGGAGGAATACAGACATGACAGCTATAGGAGGAATACAGACATGACAGCTATAGGGGGAATACAGACATGACAGCTATAGGAGGAATACAGACATGACAGCTATAGGAGGAATACAGACATGACAGCTATAGGGGGAATACAGACATGACAGCTATAGGAGGAATACAGACATGACAGCTATAGGGGGAATACAGACATGACAGCTATAGGAGGAATACAGACATGACAGCTATAGGGGGAATACAGACATGACAGCTATAGGAGGAATACAGACATGACAGCTATAGGAGGAATACAGACATGACAGCTATAGGGGGAATACAGACATGACAGCTATAGGAGGAATACAGACATGACAGCTATAGGAATATAGACATGACAGCTATAGGGGGAATACAGACATGACAGCTATAGGAATACAGACATGACAGCTATAGGAATACAGACATGACAGCTATAGGAATACAGACATGACAGCTATAGGAATACAGACATGACAGCTATAGGAGGAATACAGACATGACAGCTATAGGGGGAATACAGACATGACAGCTATAGGGGGAATACAGACATGACAGCTATAGGAGGAATACAGACATGACAGCTATAGGGGGAATACAGACATGACAGCTATAGGGGGAATACAGACATGACAGCTATAGGAATACAGACATGACAGCTATAGGAATACAGACATGACAGGTATAGGGGGAATACAGACATGACAGCTATAGGGGGAATACAGCCATGACAGCTATAGGAGGAATACAGACATGACAGCTATAGGAATACAGACATGACAGGTATAGGGGGAATACAGACATGACAGCTATAGGGGGAATACAGCCATGACAGCTATAGGGGGAATACAGACATGACAGCTATAGGAGGAATACAGACATGACAGCTATAGGAATACAGACATGACAGCTATAGGGGGAATACAGACATGACAGCTATAGGGGGAATACAGACATGACAGCTATAGGAATACAGACATGACAGCTGTAGGGTAATCATCACCGTAAACAAAATTACTTGCCTGGTCTAAATAAAAGTGTAATGAATGTGAAGATGAACTCAAAGCCTTTTGTTTTTTTCCTAACAGGAAGAACTACACTATAACCATTGAGAGGCGCACGGCGAGGGAGGAACGTGACATCGGGAAGCGTCGTCAGTTACGAGAAGATTCTATCAGATCTAACTTCTCGGCGGCGTAGAGCGTCACCACGGTTACCGTCTCCGTTCCAGCGAAGCAACGTAGCGCAGAAGGAAGCATCATGGGAAATGTGACCAAAGACTCTACACACTGTCCTCAGAGGAGTCATGCTATTTAAAGAAAGACATACTGTCATTGTTTTGTGTTTTTATTTTTGGTGTTTTAATTTTTTTTTATTTTATTTCATCAACTCAGGAAAGTTACCAGTTACTCAGCACCACTTGCATTACATCTCATCTCTGCAGAAAGATATAGGTCTGTATTCTCCCTTTACGAGGGCCAGCACAGAATGGCTTTGGTATAGTCCAGATCAGAGAGAACTGGTATAGTCCAGATCAGAGATAACTGGTATAGGCCACATCAGAGATAACTGGTATAGGCCACATCAGAGATAACTGGTATAGGCCACATCAGAGATAACTGGTATAGGCCACATCAGAGATAACTGGTATAGTCCAGATCAGAGAGAACTGGTATAGTCCAGATCAGAGAGAACTGGTATAGTCCAGATCAGAGATAACTGGTATAGGCCACATCAGAGATAACTGGTATAGGCCACATCAGAGATAACTGGTATAGGCCACATCAGAGATAACTGGTATAGTCCAGATCAGAGATAACTGGTATAGGCCACATCAGAGATAACTGGTATAGGCCACATCAGAGATACAGTGAGGGAAAAAAGTATTTGATCCCCTGCTGATTTTGTACGTTTGCCCACTGACAAAGACATGATCAGTCTATAATTTTAATGGTAGGTTTATTTGAACAGTGAGAGACAGAATAACAACAACATTTTCCAGAAAAACGCATGTCAAAAATGTTATAAATTGATTTGCATTTTAATGAGGGAAATAAGTATTTGACCCCTCTGCAAAACATGACTTAGTACTTGGTGGCAAAACCTTTGTTGGCAATCACAGAGGTCAGAGGTTTCTTGTAGTTGGCCACCAGATTTGCACACACCTCAGGAGGGATTTTGTTCCACTCCTCTTTGCAGATCTTCTCCAAGTCATTAAGGTTTCAAGGCTGACGTTTGGCAACTCAAAACTTCAGCTCCCTACACAGATTTTCTATGGGATTAAGGTCTGGAGACTGGCTAGGCCACTCCAGGACCTTAATGTGCCTCTTCTTGAGCCACTCCTTTGTTGCCTTGGCCGTGTGTTTTGGGTTATTGTCATGCTGGAATACCCATCCACAACCGATTTTCAATGCCCTGGCTGAGGGAAGGAGGTTCTCACCCAAGATTTGACAGTACATGGCCCCGTCCATCGTCCCTTTGATGTGGTGAAGTTGTCCTGTCAGAAAAACACCCCCAAAGCATAATGTTTCCACATGTTTGACGGTGGGGATGGTGTTCTTGGGGTCATAGGCAGCATTCCTCCTCCTCCAAACACGGCGAGTTGAGTTGATGCCAAAGAGCTCGATTTTGGTCTCATCTGACCACAACACTTTCACCCAGTTCTCCTCTGAATCATTCAGATGTTCATTGGCAAACTTCAGACGGCCCTGTATATGTGCTTTCTTGAGCAGGGGGACCTTGCGGGCGCTGCAGGATTTCAGTCCTTCATGGCGTAGTGTGTTACCAATTGTTTTCTTGGTGACTATGGTCCCAGCTGCCTTGAGATCATTGACAAGATCCTCCCGTGTAGTTCTGGGCTGATTCCTCACCGTTCTCATGATCATTGCAACTCCACGAGGTGAGATCTTGCATGGAGCCCCAGGCTGAGGGAGATTGACAGTTATTTTGTGTTTCTTCCATTTGCGAATAATCGCACCAACTGTTGTCACCTTCTCACCAAGCTGCTTGGGGATGGTCTTGTAGCCCATTCCAGCCTTGTGTAGGTCTACAATCTTGTCCCTGACATCCTTGGAGAGCTCTTTGGTCTTGGCCATGGTGGAGAGTTTGGAATCTGATTGATTGATTGCTTCTGTGGACAGGTGTCTTTTATACAGGTAACAAACTGAGATTAGGAGCACTCCCTTTAAGAGTGTGCTCCTTATCTCAGCTCGTTACCTGTATAAAAGACACCTGGGAGCCAGAAATCTTTCTGATTGAGAGGGGGTCAAATACTTATTTCCCTCATTAAAATGCAAATCAATTTATAACATTTTTGACATGCGTTTTTCTGGATTTTTTTGTTGTTATTCTGTCTCTCACTGTTCAAATAAACCTACCATTAAAATTATAGACTGATAATTTCTTTGTCAGTGGGCAAACGTACAAAATCAGCAGGGGATCAAATACTTTCTTCCCTCACTGTAACTGGTATAGGCCACATCAGAGATAACTGGTATAGGCCACATCAGAGATAACTGGTATAGGCCACATCAGAGATAACTGGTATAGTCCAGATCAGAGATAACTGGTATAGGCCACATCAGAGATAACTGGTATAGGCCACATCAGAGATAACTGGTATAGGCCACATCAGAGATAACTGGTATAGTCCAGATCAGAGATAACTGGTATAGGCCACATCAGAGATAACTGGTATAGGCCACATCAGAGATAACTGGTATAGGCCACATCAGAGATAACTGGTATAGGCCACATCAGAGATAACTGCTATAGACCAGATCAGAGATGGATTGCACATGCATCTCACTTCAATTCACTTGTTGACCAGCGATCTCCTAAAATAGGGTCAACGAAGGCTTTGCAGCTAAAATAATGAACTTGTTTGGAATGGTCTCTAGCTGGTCCAGAGCCATGTGTATAGAGAGTTAGGACATTGAGGTTTATGCATTATGATGCATTTACATGATAGGACAATACTCTGAGTTGATATTTACATAATAATAAGGAATCCCCCTCAACCACGCCCACAAATTGGGGAAAACAAACATCATTTTCTATTGACCCCCAGTGTAAAATATCAATAACATTACATGCCGAAAAGCTGCTGTGTTGTTCAATGTAACCAGGTCAAAAATCCCGACCTATGGTCTGCAATGCTCTCACGTAGGGAAATATAGGGAAATAGAGCCTGCGAGAGGAGCCCTGTGGCTCCAGGCTATTCAACGTGGGAAATGTGGGGAAATAGAGCCTGCGAGAAGAGCCCTGTGGCTCCAGGCTATTCAACGTGGGAAATGTGGGGAAATAGAGCCTGCGAGAAGAGCCCTGTGGCTCCAGGCTATTCAACGTGGGAAATGTGGGGAAATAGAGCCTGCGAGAAGAGCCCTGTGGCTCCAGGCTATTCAATGTGGGAAATGTGGGGACCAGTGTCCTAGTAGGCTACACGTAGCTATGCGTGTGGAAAACATTTAAATCACAGGTAAGACATTTAACTTGTTTAGTATAGTCCGTTTGTAACTCCACTCACTGCTTGTAGCTGTATAGTCAGTTTGTTTTTCCTGGCTAGCTTAATGTTCCGGTCAGTAGCTAGCTAGCAGTCGCTCACTCACTCACTCACTCGTGTGGCTGCTAGCGCTGTTATGAAAAGGGACACGAGGGAAGCCCAACAATATTGAGTTTTTCTAAGTAGTGAGAACGCTTGGGAGCAGGCGATGTTAGCTCCCCATGGGCAATATTGAGTTT
Organism: Coregonus sp. 'balchen'; assembly: GCA_902810595.1. Taxonomy (NCBI): domain Eukaryota; kingdom Metazoa; phylum Chordata; class Actinopteri; order Salmoniformes; family Salmonidae; genus Coregonus; species Coregonus sp. 'balchen'. Next base: position 1,444,836 of record LR778268.1, on the reverse strand, counting down.
TTCTAAGTAGTGAGAACGCTTGGGAGCAGGCGATGTTAGCTCCCCATGGGCAATATTGACAAAAAGCATCCAGTCAGTTGTAGTCCCGTGGGTGAAAACAGCTCGTTGATGAGAGAGGTCAAAGGAGAATGGCAAGAATCGTGCAAGCTAACAGGCGGGTCACAAACACACAAATAACGGAGCAGTACAGTGAACGCACAATTTATCGTTCCTTGTCACCGATGGGCTATAGCGGCAGACGACCACACCGGGTTCCACTCCTATCAGCTAAAAACAAGAAGAAGTGGCTCCAGTGGGCACGCCATCACCAACACTGGACAACTGAGGAGGGGGAAAAAAATGTTTCCTGGTCTGACGAATCCCAGGTCCTGTTGCGTCATGCTGATGTCAGAGTCAGGATTTGGCGTAAGCAGCATGAGTCCATGGCCCTATCCAGCCTGGTGTCAACGGTACAGGCTGGTGTACCGCCGTCCAATCTGTAGCAACTGCGTGATGACATCGCGTCAGCATGGACCAACATCCCTGTGGAACGTTTCCGACTTGTAGAATCCATGCCTGAAGAATTTAGGCTGTTCTGGATGCAAAGGGGGGTCCGACCCGGTAATGGACAATAAACCGGCCAGTGAGTGTATAAGGCGCTGGTCCACACTAAAGGAACAGATCCCAAGCTATTTCAGGAGATGTTTAGTCTTTGTACGCCTGCTAACATGTGTATATACACTGAGTGTACAAAACATTAAGAACACCTGCTCTTTCCATGACATAGACTGACCAGGTGAATCCAGGTGAAAGCTATGATCCCTTATTGATGTCACTTGTTAAATCCACTTCAATCAGTGTAGATGAAGGGGAGGAGACCGGTTAAAGAAGGATTTTTAAGACTTGAGACAATTGAGACATGGATTGTGTATGTGTGTCATTCAGAGGGTGAATGGGCAAGACAAAAGTGCCTTTGAACGGGTTATGGTAGTAGGTGCCAGGCGAACCTGTTTGAGTGTGTCAAGAACTGCCACGCTGCTGGGTCTTTCATGATCAACAGTTTCCCGTGAGTATCAATATTAGGAAAGTGTTGTAAATGTTTTGTATACTCAGTGGATAGAGTACAGATGGTATGTACACTAGATGGTTCTGTTATGGTGTAGTTGGGTATTTATATTTTTCACTCTGAATCAACCAATCAAAGTAAATTATGTAAGTAATACACTTATTATGTAACAATGAATACACTTTGCAATGTAAAATTGTTTGGTAAAAACCTATCTACTTTGCTTATTTTCTAAAGGTTCCTTTCTTGAAAGAATATATGCAAAGGTTATTCTGTAACATACCCTTCCCTCAAACTGAACCAAAAATATAAACGCAACATGTAAAGTGTTGGTCCCATGTTTCATGAGCTGAAATAAAATATCCTAGACATTTTCCATACGCACAAAAAGCTTATTTCTCTCAAATGTTGTGCACACATTTGTTTATATCCCTGTTAGTGAGCATTTCTCATTTGCCAAGATAATCCATCCACCTGACAGGTGTGGCATATCAAGAAGCTGATTAAACAGCATGATCATTACACAGTTGCACCTTGTGCTGGGGACAATAAAAGACCACTCTAAAATGTGCAGTTTTTTCACACAACACAATGCCACATATGTCTCAAGTTTTGAGGGAGCTTGCAATTGGCATGCTGACTGCAGGAATGTCCACCAGAGCTGTTGCCAGAGAATTGAATGTTAATTTCTCTACCATAAGCCGCCTCCAACATCGTTTAAGAGAATTTGGCAGTACGTCCAACCGGCCTCACAACCGCAGACCACGTGTATGGCGTCATGTGGGCGAGCTGTTTGCTGATGTCAACGTTGTGAACAGAGTGCCCCGTGGTGGCGGTGGGGTTATGGTATGGGCAGGCATAAGCTACGGACAACGAACACAATTGCATTTGATCGACGTCAATTTGAATGCCCAGAGACACCGTGACGAGATCCTGAGGCCCATTGTGAGTAATAATAGAAATACAAGATAAAAGATAGTCATATAGTTAAGAACACTTCTGATATGAATACCAGTGCAGTATTAGGGTTAGGGAAGCCTTCAGAAAGTATTCACACTCCTTGACTTATTCCACATTTTGTTGTGTTACAGCCTGAATTCAAAATGGATTAAATTGATTGTTTTTCTCACCCATCTACACAAAATAAAGATGAAGTGAAAACTTGTTTGTAGATTTTTGGGCAAATTTGTTGAAAATGAAATACAAAAAATACCTGGGGGGGCTTTCAATATTTGCACATTATTATTTTCTAAATGGATCATCGCTAGACAGCCATTTTCAAGTCTTGCCATAGATTTTCAAGCCGATTTAAGTCAAAACTGTAACTCGGCCACTCAGGAACATTCACTGTCGTCTTGGTAAGCAACTCCATTGTATATTTGGCCTTGTGTTTTAGTTTATTGTCCTGCTGAAAGGTGAATTAGTCTCTGTGTCTGTTGGAAAGCAGACTGATCCGAGTTTTCCTCTCGGAATTTGAGAGGTGATGACACAGACAAAAATATATATCTGACAAGAGCGGAGCTTCAGGGAGTCTAGTATGACTCTGAAGGCTAGGTGTTTGAATCGAACAAGTGAAATAAGGATGTATGATTTGATGCTCTATTATAACTGATTTGAATGTAATTCCTGTATTTTTTCCAACTTGGAGATGATCTAAAAGGTTTTGTTTTTCAAAGCAGACATTGACAGACATTGAAAATCACCGTCATTCCCTCCAAACATCTAATTTCGGTGGCTGTTTAGTGTTAAATGTCCTAGGGACATTTTAATTACAAAATATGTAGTGTCAGTTGGAAAAATCATAATTTGAAAAATCCCACATCAGACCAGCCAAAAAGTAATCTGGCAAGGCTGGGGTTGGGGGAACACAGAGGCCAGTCACTGCAGGCCTTGCAGAAGGTAAATACATCCACACAGGTCACTGGCAGTCTGCTGTTGAACCAGGGCCAATACTGGGTGATTCAAATGATATAATGCTGATTGGAACCTTTAAAACTACAGTAGTTAAATGAAAAGCCTTCTATTGGAGTGGAACCAATCCCACTCACTGCAACAACATCATATACAGGAGCTATGTCTTAAGGTTTTTCTCCCAATTCCAAAGCAGTTGTCAAACAGCAACGTAAATGCTTACATACAACAGCTCAGTCTCTCTAAGGGTGCCCTCTTAATTAATCATTTATTGTCCTGTTTTAAACTCCATTATCAAATGCATCATAATCGAACAGTACATTTTGAAAGCGATGTTTCTTTACAATGACCAGCAAATTCATTAAGAAATGAAGGGCTAGATTATATGAAGGGCTAGATTATATGAAGGGCTAGATTAAATGAAGGGCTAGATTATATGAAGGGCTAGATTATATGAAGGGCTAGATTATATGAAGGGCTAGATTATATGAAGGGCTAGATTATATGAAGGGCTAGATTATATGAAGGGCTAGATTATATGAAGGGCTAGATTAAATGAAGGGCTAGATTAAATGAAGGGCTAGATTATATGAAGGGCTAGATTATATGAAGGGCTAGATTATATGAAGGGCTAGATTAAATCCGTTGCCTTGAAGATCAGCGCTATAGTTGTATGTTCACGCATTCGTGGAGACTGCATTCATGGTAAATGCTACATATGTCAAATCAAATCAAATCAAATTGTATTGGCCACATGCGCCGAATACAACGGGTGCAGACATTACAGTGAAATGCTTACTTACAGCTCTTAACCAACAGTGCATTTATTTTTAACAAAAAAGTAAAAATAAAACAACAACAAAAAAAGTGTTGAGAAAAAAAGAGCAGAAGTAAAATAAAATAACAGTAGGGAGGCTATATATACAGGGGGGTACCGGTGCAGAGTCATTGTGCGGGGGCACCGGCTAGTTGAGGTAGTTGAAGTAATATGTACATGTGGGCAGAGTTAAAGTGACTATGCATAAATAATTAACAGAGTAGCAGCAGCGTAAAAGGATGGGGTGGGGGGGCAGTGCAAATAGTCAGGGTAGCCATGATTAGCTGTTCAGGAGTCTTATGGCTTGGGGGTAAAAGCTGTTGAGAAGTCTTTTGGACCTAGACTTGGTACTCCGGTACCGCTTGCCGTGCGGTAGCAGAGAGAACAGTCTATGACTAGGGTGGCTGGAGTCTTTGACAATTTTGAGGGCTTTCCTCTGACACCGCCTGGTATAGAGGTCCTGGATGGCAGGAAGCTTGGCCCCAGTGATGTACTGGGCCGTACGCACTACCCTCTGTAGTGCCTTGCGGTCGGAGGTCAAGCAGTTGCCATACCAGGCGGTGATGCAACCAGTCAGGATGCTCTCGATGGTGCAGCTGTAGAATTTTTTGAGGATCTGAGGACCCATGCCAAATCTTTTCAGTCTCCTGAGGGGGAATAGGCTTTGTCGTGCCCTCTTCACGACTGTCTTGGTGTGTTTGGACCATGATAGTTCGTTGGTGATGTGGACACCAAGGAACTTGAAGCTCTCAACCTGTTCCACTACAGCCCCGTCGATGAGAATGGGGGCGTGCTCAGTCCTCTTTTTTTTCCTGTAGTCCACAATCATCTCCTTTGTCTTGGTCACGTTGAGGGAGAGGTTGTTGTCCTGGCACCACACGGCCAGGTCTCTGACCTCCTCCCTATAGGCTGTCTCATCGTTGTCGGTGATCAGGCCTACCACTGTTGTGTCGTCGGCAAACTTAATGATGGTGTTGGAGTCGTGCCTGGCCATGCAGTCATGGGTGAACAGGGAGTACAGGAGGGGACTGAGCACGCACCCCTGAGGGGCCCCCGTGTTGAGGATCAGTGTGGCAGATGTGTTGTTACCTACCCTTACCACTTGGGGGCGGCCCGTCAGGAAGTCCAGGATCCAGTTGCAGAGGGAGGTGTTTAGTCCCAGGATCCTTAGCTTAGTGATGAGCTTTGAGGGCACTATGGTGTTGAACGCTGAGCTGTAGTCAATGAATAGCATTCTCACGTAGGTGTTCCTCTTGTCCAGGTGGGAAAGGGCAGTGTGGAGTGCAATAGAGATTGCATCATCTGTGGATCTGTTGGGGCGGTATGCAAATTGGAGTGGGTCTAGGGTTTCTGGGATAATGCTGTTGATGTGAGCCATGACCAGCCTTTCAAAGCACTTCATGGCTACAGATGTCAGTGCTACGGGTCGGTAGTCATTTAGGCAGGTTATCTTAGAGTCCTTGGGCACGGGGCTCAATCGAAAAATTACTATAGAGTAGATGTTCAGCGCTACAGATGGAATCTAGGCCTAAAGAGCCATAAACAATCCATGTATAGGCAGCCATTTAGGCGTACCCTGACTTCAGACACTCCGGTGAACCCCCAACATCAAACAGTTCTGGGGAAAAGTTTATATTTCACTTTGTCAGTTGTTACAAACAATACTAGTCGCCCACACACAGACACACACACACACACACACACACTGACAAAATTGTGATCTAAACATCTCCATCTTGGAAAATATCAAATAGCTTCCAGCTTTAATAAGTCATCAGGGGACATCCTGAAACAATGTCCGTTCCTCTCTAGTATCTCCTGTAAGGTTTGGTGGTCCTTACTTTGGTGTGTTCTCTGATCTTCTCACCGTTCATTGAGGTGAAAAGATATTGGCCCGGGGATTTCATCAGATAGCCCCTGTTTGGCACATTATAAAGGCAGTGTTCACCCGTTAGCGGAGGTTAGCATTCACAGTAAACACTGCTGTGACGAGGTATGAAATACAGAGGTAAAACACCGAAGTCCAGAGTTTATTCCTTTTACATAAATCGAACGCTCCCAGCGTGAAAACGAAACTATACCAAGGGAAAACCTTCCTTCTAGGCGAGTACAACATGAAGAGTAGCTCGACCGAGCTACTCGCTCTCACACTCAACAATCACTCACAAAGACAAGGGGAACAGAGGGAACACTTATACACATACTAATTAGGGGAATGAGCACCAGGTGTGCGTGATTGACAAGACATGACAAGTGGAGTGATGAGAATGCGATCGGCAGTAGCTAGTACTCCGGTGACGACGAACGCCGAAGCCTGCCCGAACCAGGAGGAGGGGCAGCCTCGGCGGAAGTCGTGACAACTGCATATGTCGGCTCTATAGGAAATTACCTTTAACTATCAAGAGGATCTAGCTTGAATCGGTTTGAATCCAGTCATTTGTCATTTTCTCACATTATATCACAAGGACAAAAGGAACCCAGTTGTGTCAGCAAATTCACTACGTTACCCACGTCTACACCAAATACATGCACTGTCACGATCGTCAGGGAGAGACCAATGCGCAGCGTGATGAACGAACATGGTTAACTTTATTATCTTTAGTGATAATAGAAACAATAAACAAAACAAGAAACGACTCGTGAAGTCCACGGTAACAATGACCGAACACGGAACAAAAACCCACAAACACAAAGGGAAAAACAGACAGTTAAATATGGCTCCCAATCAGAGACAACCAGCCAACAGCTGACACTCGTTGCCTCTGATTGGGAGTCACTCAGGCAAACATAGAAAATCAACAAACTAGAACCCCCAACATAAACATATAACACATAGAATAAACACACCCTGGCTCAACAAATAGAGTCCCAGAGCCAGGGTGTGACATGCACCGCGCCTCAATAAGAGCAAAACAGGGGAGGGCTGGGTGGGCATACCTCCTCGGCGGCGGTTCTGGCTCCGGCCTTGCCCACCACCCTCCAACAAACCCCCCATAGCGCCCCTGGTCCGGTCTGGCCCCGCTGGCTGGAGCTGGACTGGACGTAGCAGGAGCGGTTAGCTTCAGCTCCGTAGTGGAGCCGTTGACCGGTACCTGGTTAGGCACCGGTGACCCAGGCACGGGTTGTGCCGGACAGACGACGCGCACCCCTGGCTTGGTGCGTGAGGCAGGAAAGGACCGGACCTGGCTGACGATGCGCACCCCTGGCTTGGTGCGTGGAGCAGCAACGGGCCGGACCGGGCTGACGATACGCACCCCTGGCTTGGTGCGTGGAGCCGGAACGGGCCTCACCGGACTGACGACTCGCACCCCTGGCTTGGTGCATGGAGCAGCAACGGGCCGGACCGGGCTGACGATGCGCACCCCTGGCTTGGTGCGTGGAGCCGGAACGGGCCTCACCGGACTGACGACTCGCACCCCTGGCTTGGTGCGTGGAGCAGCGACGGGCCTTACCAGGCTGACGACTCGCACCCCTGGCTTGGTGCGAGTAGCAGGAACGGGCTGGACCAGGCTGACGACTCGCACCCCTGGCTTGGTGCGAGTGGCAGGAACGGGCTGGACCAGGCTGACGACTCGCACCCCTGGCTTGGTGCGAGTAGCAGGAACGGGCTGGACCAGGCTGACGACTCGCACCCCTGGCTTGGTGCGAGTGGCAGGAACGGGCTGGACCAGGCTGACGACTCGCACCCCTGGCTTGGTGCGAGTGGCAGGAACAGGCCGGGCCGGGCTGGCGACGCGCACCGTAGACTTGGTGCGAGTGGCAGGAACAGGCCGGGCCGGGCTGGCGACGCGCACCGTAGACTTGGTGCGAGTGGCAGGAACAGGCCGGGCCGGGCTGGCGACGCGCACCGTAGGCTTGGTGCGTGGAGCAGGGACAGGCCGGACCGGGCTGGCGACGCACACCGTAGTCTTGGTGCGTGGAGCAGGGACAGGCCGAACCGGGCTGTGGAGACGGATAGGAGACCTGGAGTGAAGAGCGGCCACAACCCGTCCTGGCTGAATGCCTACCTTCACACACTCTGTGTGAGGCATCCGCACAGGACGTACAGGGCTGTGTACCCGTACTGGCATAACAGCACGTGACACTGGAGCAGGATATCCGGGACCGCGGAGAGGCATTGGAGACCACGAGCGTTGAGCCGGCACACTCCGTCCTGGCTGCATACCCACCTTCGCACGACACGTGCGGGGTGCTCGCACAGGACGTACAGGACTATGCCGGACCACTCGTGGCACAGTACGCCGCTCCGCATACCGCGGAACCTGCCCCGTCCCATGCTGCCATGCCTGAGTACGGGACGTTGGTTCCGCTCTCCATCCAGGCTCCGCCAACCTGCCTTCTGGCCCCCCAAACCCGGTGGCCTTCTCTCCAAATCGCCCTGTGGCAGCCTCCTGCTGCCCAGCCGCCCATGCCGTGTGCCCCCCCCTAAAAATGTTTTGGGGTTGCCTCTCGTCCTTCCGACGATGACACTGCTGACGCCGCTGCTCCTCTCTCGCCAGGGCCTTAATCCTTGCCCATGGCCCTTTGCCCCCGAGCATGTCCTCCCAGGACCACGATTTGCCCACCTGGGCCATCGCCAGCCTCTCCATCTCCTTTCCCGGCTCTTCCTCCCATGTCCAGTCTGCCTGTTCCTGGACACGCTGCTTGGTCCTGGTACGGTGGGTTTTTCTATCACGATCGTCAGGGAGAGACCAATGCGCAGCGTGATGAACGAACATGGTTAACTTTATTATCTTTAGTGATAATAGAAACAATAAACAAAACAAGAAACGACTCGTGAAGTCCACGGTAACAATGACCGAACACGGAACAAAAACCCACAAACACAAAGGGAAAAACAGACAGTTAAATATGGCTCCCAATCAGAGACAACCAGCCAACAGCTGACACTCGTTGCCTCTGATTGGGAGTCACTCAGGCAAACATAGAAAATCAACAAACTAGAACCCCCAACATAAACATATAACACATAGAATAAACACACCCTGGCTCAACAAATAGAGTCCCAGAGCCAGGGTGTGACATGCACAAGCTTCCATAAACAGTCCTCCAAATATGAGGGTTATTGAAAACGCGATAAACTTTCTCGTCCCCAATAAGAGGTGTCTCAATGTCTCTCAAATGTCTTCTCAGACTTGTATGATTTATCAGTTTGTATGATAATGAATTTTCTAGAAAAGCTACATGAAACTAGTGATGAGGACATGTACTGATTTAAGTAAAGTACCTGCATATAATGTGATGTTATTTATGGTTAGCTTTTTGTAGAAATGTAATATTTGAGTGTGTATTTAAACCCTCTAGTTTTGTGTAATATACTGTATTCTTTTTGATGACACATTATTTAGAAATATCTGCCTTTTACAGACTATATATATATATATATATATATCTTGATAAATATGTTGACATGGATTTTTAAGACATATATGGCAGAAATATAGACAAATAAAATGTAAAAAGTAGTTTGTCCCATTGTTGCTTATTTGAACAGGTTTGCTTGGTGTCAAAAGCATCACTATTCATGGATTGCAAGTTTCGTCACAATATTGTTTTGGACGTTCGTTTTAGGTTTGATGTTTTGGACGTTCGTTTTAGGTTTGATGGCCCACTGAACATTCTACTCAACGCATCCCCATTGGCCGCTGATGAAGAGTTGGTCTAAAGTTCATTACTGTGGCTTGAAGACACGATGACGTTTCCAAAGGAGGCAAATAATTAGTAGGAAAACCTTTTGTCATAATTTTGATGGCGCCAGATTGACTTTAAATGCAGTATAATGTTAGCTAGCTAGCTAAGATTGAGGGGAGACCACTGGATAATAGCTAACGTTAGCATTGCTAGCTATTTTTGACTAACTTTGCTAGCTATTGACAACTTTGTCATCTGTCTAAAGTCAATTTGACGACACATTTTTTCAGACTAAATAGGTGCCTACTTTATGTAATGGTATTCCCAAGCCCCTATGGTAAGTCAATTTGCAAGTACTGTACTGCAAGGAGACTAGACTGTACTGCAGGGAGACTAGACTGTACTGCAGGGAGACTAGACTGTACTGCAGGGAGACTAGACTGTACTGCAGGGAGACTAGACTGTACTGCAGGGAGACTAGACTGTACTGCAGGGAGACTAGACTGTACTGCAGGGAGACTAGACTGTACTGCAGGGAGACTAGAATGTACTGCAAGGAGACTAGACTGTACTGCAGGGAGACTAGAATGTACTGCAGGGAGACTAGACTGTACTGCAGGAGACTAGACTGTACTGCAGGGAGACTAGAATGTACTGCAGGGAGACTAGATGTACTGTAGGGAGACTAGAATGTACTGCAGGGAGATGGCTTTCCTGCAGGGAGACTAGATGTACTGTAGGGAGACTAGACTGTACTGCAGGGAGACTAGACTGTACTGCAGGGAGACTAGACTGTACTGTAGGGAGACTAGACTGTACTGCAGGGAGACTAGACTGTACTGCAGGGAGACTAGACTGTACTGGAAGGAGACTATAATGTACTGCAGGGAGACTAGACTGTACTGCAGGGAGACTAGAATGTACTGCAGGGAGACTAGACTGTACTGCAAGAAGACTAGACTGTACTGCATCGAGAATAGACTGTACTGCAGGGAGACTAGACTGTACTGGAAGGAGACTAGACTGCACTGCATGGAGACTAGACTGTACTGCAAGAAGACTAGACTGTACTGCAAGAAGACTAGACTGTACAGGAAGGAGACTAGACTGTACTGCAAGGAGACTAGACTGTACTGCAGGGAGACTAGACTGTACTGGAAGGAAACTAGACTGCACTGCAGGGAGACTAGACTGTACTGCAGGGAGACTAGACTGTACTGAAGGGAGTCTAGACTGTACTGCAAGGAGACTAGACTGTACTGTAGGGAGACTAGACTGTACTGTAGGGAGACTGTACTGCAGGGAGACTAGACTGTACTGGAAGGAGACTAGATTGTACTGCAGGGAGACTTGCCTGTACTGGAAGGAGACTAGAATGCAATGCAGGGAGACTAAACTGTACTGCAGGGAGACTAGACTGTACTGCAGGGAGTCTAGACTGTACTGGAAGGAGACTAGACTGTACTGGAAGGAGACTAGACTGCACTGCAGGGAGACTAGACTGTACTGCAGGGAAACTAGACTGTACTGCAGGGAGACTAGACTGTACTGCAAGGAGACTAGACTGTACTGCAGGGAGACTAGACTGTACGGGAAGGAGACTAGACTGTACTGCAGGGAGACTAGACTGTACTGCAGGGAGACTAGACTGTACTGGAAGGAGACTAGACTGCACTGCAGGGAGACTAGTCTGTACTGCAGGGAGACTAGACTGTACTGAAGGGAGTCTAGACTGTACTGCAAGGAGACTAGACTGTACTGTAGGGAGACTAGACTGTACTGTAGGGAGACTAGACTGTACTGGAAGGAGACTAGACTGTACTGCAGGGAAACTAGACTGTACTGTCGGGAGACTGTACTGCAAGGAGACTAGACTGTACTGCAGGGAGACTAGACTGTACTGGAAGGAGACTAGATTGTACTGCAGGGAAACTAGACTGTACTGTCGGGAGACTGTACTGCAAGGAGACTAGACTGTACTACAGGGAGACTAGACTGTACGGGAAGGAGACTAGACTGTACTGCAGGGAGACTAGACTGTACTGCAGGGAGACTGTACTGGAAGGAGACTAGACTGCACTGCAGGGAGACTAGTCTGTACTGCAGGGAGACTAGACTCTACTGAAGGGAGTCTAGACTGTACTGCAAGGAGACTAGACTGTACTGTAGGGAGACTAGACTGTACTGTAGAGAGACTAGACTGTACTGGAAGGAGACTAGACTGTACTGCAGGGAAACTAGACTGTACTGTCGGGAGACTGTACTGCAAGGAGACTAGACTGTACTGCAGGGAGACTAGACTGTACTGGAAGGAGACTAGATTGTACTGCAGGGAGACTTGACTGTACTGGAAGAAGACTAGACTGCACTGCAGGGAGACTAGACTGTACTGCAGGGAGACTAGACTGTACTGCAGGGAGTCTAGACTGTACTGGAAGGAGACTAGACTGTACTGGAAGGAGACTAGACTGCACTGCAGGGAGACTAGACTGTACTGCAGGGAGACTAGACTGTACTGCAGAGAGACTAGACTGTACTGCAGGGAAACTAGACTGTACTGCAGGGAGACTAGACTGTACTGCAAGGAGAATAGACTGTACTGCAGGGAGACTATACTGTACGGGAAGGAGACTAGACTGTACTGCAGGGAGACTAGACTGTACTGCAGGGAGACTAGACTGTACTGGAAGGAGACTAGACTGCACTGCAGGGAGACTAGACTGTACTGCAGGGAGACAAGACTGTACTGGAAGGAGACTAGACTGTACTGCAGGGAGACTAGACTGTACTGGAAGGAGACTAGACTGTACTGCAGGGAGACTAGACTGTACTGCAGGGAGACTAGACTGTACTGCAGGGAGACTAGACTGTACTGCAGGGAGACTAGACTGTACTGCAGAGAGACTAGACTGTACTGCAGGGAACTAGACTGTTTACTGCAGGAAGACTAGACTGTACTGCAGGAGCTTAGGACGTAGTGCAGGGAGACTATACTGTACGGGAAGGAAAACTAGACTGTACTTGCAGGGAGACTAGACGTACTGCAGGGGAGACTAGAACTGTGCTGGAGGAGAGTCTACTGGAAGGGAGACTAGACTGTACTGCAGGAGACTAGACTGTACTGCCAGGGAGACTAGACTTGTACTTGAAGGAGGACTAGAATGCACTGCGGGAGACTAGACTGTACTGCAGGGAGGAGACTAGACTGTACTGGAAGGAGACTAAAACTGTACTGCAGGGAGACTAGACTGTACTGGAGGAGACCAGACTGTACTGCAGGGAGAGACTAGAAGTACTGCAGGGTTAAGACTGTACTGCAGGGAGACTAGACGTACTGGAAGGAGACTGACTGTACGCAGGGAGACTAGACTGTACTGCAGGGATACGAGACTTGTACTGCAGGGAGACTAGAATGTACTGCAGGGAGACTAGATGTACTGCCAGGGGAGGAGACTAGACTGTACTGCAGGGAGACTAGACGGTATGAAGGAGGACTAGACTGTATGCAGGGAGACTCAGGACTGTACTTCAGGGAGACTAGACTGTACTGCAGGGATACGAGACTGACTTGCAGGGAGACAGACTGTACTGGAAGGACGACTAGGACGGCACTGCAGGGAGACTAGACTGTACTGGAAGGAGACTTGACTGTACTGCAGGGAAACTAGACTGTACTGTAGGGAGACTAGACTGTACTGTAGGGAGACTGTAATGGAAGGAGACTAGAATGTACTGCAGGGAGACTAGATGTATACTGCAGGGAGACAGACTCTACTGCAGGGAGACTAGATGGACTGAAGGGAGACTAGACTGTACTGCAGGGGGACTGTACTGCATGGAGAATAGACTGTACTGCAGGGAGACTAGACTTACTGAAGGGAATGAATGTACTGCAGGGATACTAGAAATGTACTGAAAGGGAGACTAGACTGTACTGCAGGGATACTGTACTGCATGGAGACTAGACTGTACTGCAGGGAGACTAGACTGTACTGAAGGGAGACTAGACTGTACTGGAAGGAGACCCAGACTGTACTGCAGGGATACTGGAATGTACTGAAGGGAGACTAGACTGTACTGGAAGGAGACTAGACTGCACTGCAGGGAGACTAGACTGTACTGAAGGGAGACTAGACTGTACTGGAAGGAGACTAGACTGTACTGGAAGGAGACTAGACTGTACTGCAGGAAAACTAGACTGTACTGTAGGGAGACTAGACTGTACTGCTAGGAGACTAGACTGTACTGCAGGGAGACTGTACTGGAAGGAGACTAGAATGTACTGCAGGGAGACTAGACTGTACTGCAGGGAGACTAGAATGTACTGCATGGAGACTAGACTGTACTGCAGGGAGACTAGGCTCTACTGCAAGGAGACTAGACTGTACTGCAGGGAGACTACACTGTACTGCAGGAGACTAGGGGGGGACCTGTACTGCACGGAGGGACTAAACTGTACTGGAAGAGAACTAGACTGCCGAAGGGGAGACTAGACTGCACTGCAGGGAGACTAGACTGTATGCAAGGAGACTAGACTGTTACCTGCGGAGACTAAGATGTAGAAGGGCGGGACTAGAGGTTACTGGAAGGAGAATAGACTGTAAGGAAGGGATAAGACTGTACTGCAGGGAGGATTTAATGCAAGGGAGACTGACTGTACTGCAGGGAGAACTAGACTGTAATGAAGGGAGGAGAGACTAGACTGTACTGGAAGGAGACTAGACTGTACTGGAAGGAGACTAGACAGTACTGCAGGGAGACTGTACTGCAAGGAGACTAGACTGTACTGTAGGAAGACTGTACTGCAGGGAGACTAGACTGTACTGCAAGGAGAATGGACTGTACTGCAGGGGACTAGGACTGTACTGCCGGGAGACTAGACTGGTACTGTAGGGAGCCTGTACTGAAGCCAGCGAGCACTAGACTGTACTGCAAGGAGACTAGACTATACTGCAAGGAGGACTAGATGACTGCCAGGGAGACTACACTGTACTGCAGGGAGGGATACACGGTACGGCAGGAGACTAGACTGTACTGCAGGGACACTAGAATGTACTGCAGGGAGACTAGAATGTACTGCAGGGAGACTAGACTGTACTGCAGGGAGACTAGAATGTACTGTAGGGAGACTAGACTGTACTGTAGGGAGACTAGACTGTACTGCAGGGAGACTGTACTGGATGGAGACTAGAATGTACTGCAGGGAGACTAGACTGTACTGCAGGGAGACTAGACTGTACTGCAGGGAGACTAGAATGTACTGCAGGGAGACTAGAATGTACTGCAGGGAGACTAGAATGTACTGCAGGGAGACTAGACTGTACTGGAAGGAGACTAGACTACACTGCAGGGAGACTAGACTGCACTGCAGCGAGACTAGATGACTGGAAGGAGACTAGACTGTACTGCAAGGAGACTAGACTGTACTGCAAGGAGACTAGACTGTTCTGGAAGGAGACTGTACTGCAAGGAGACTAGACTGTACTGTAGGGAGACTAGACTGTACTGTAGGGAGACTGTACTGCAGGGAGACTAGACTGTACTGCAAGGAGACTAGACTGTACTGCAGGGAGACTAGACTGTACTGTAGGGAGACTAGACTGTACTGCAGGGAGACTAGACTGTACTGCAGGGAGACTAGACTGTACTGCAAGGAGACTAGAATGTTCTGCAGGGGAGACTAGACTGTACTGCAGGGAGACTAGACTGTACTGCAGGGAGACTAGAATGTACTGCAGGGAGACTAGACTGTACTGGAAGGAGACTAGACTGTACTGCATGGAGACTAGACTGTACTGCAGGGAGACTAGACTGTACTGCAGGGAGACTAGACTGTACTGCAGGGAGACTAGACTGTACTGCAGGGAGACTAGAATGTACTGCAGGAGACTGACTAGACAGTACTGCAGGGAGACTAGACTGTACTGTAGGGAGACTAGACTGTACTTTAGGGAGACTAGACTGTACTGTAGGGAGACTAGACTGTACTGGAAGGAGACTAGACTGTACTGTAGGGAGACTAGACTGTACTGCAGGGAGACTAGACTGTACTGCAGGGAGACTAGACTGTACTGGAAGGAGACTAGAATGTACTGTAGGGAGACTAGACTGTACTGCAGGGAGACTAGAATGTACTGCAGGGAGACTAGACTGTACTGCAAGGAGACTAGACTGTACTGCAGGGAGACTAGACTGTACTGCAGGGACACTAGACTGTTACTGCAGGGAGGACTAGAATGTACTGCAGGGAGACTAGACTGTACTGCGGGAGACTAGGACTGTACTGCAGGGAGCAGACTGTAATGACGCAGGGAGACCAGGAACTGTACTGCAGGGAGACTAGACTGTACTGTAGGGAGACTAGACTGTACTGTAGGGAGACTAGACTGTAGGGAGGAGACTAGACTGTACTGCAGGGAGACTGTACTGGATGGAGACTAGAATGTACTGCAGGGAGACTAGACTGTACTGCAGGGAGACTAGACTGTACTGCAGGGAGACTAGACTGTACTGCAGGGAGACTAGACTGTACTGCAGGGAGACTAGAATGTACTGCAGGGAGACTAGAATGTACTGCAGGGAGACTAGAATGTACTGCAGGGAGACTAGACTGTACTGGAAGGAGACTAGACTGCACTGCAGGGAGACTAGACTGCACTGCAGGGAGACTAGACTGTACTGGAAGGAGACTAGACTGTACTGCAAGGAGACTAGACTGTACTGCAAGGAGACTAGACTGTTCTGGAAGGAGACTGTACTGCAAGGAGACTAGACTGTACTGTAGGGAGACTAGACTGTACTGTAGGGAGACTGTACTGCAGGGAGACTAGACTGTACTGCAAGGAGACTAGACTGTACTGCAAGGAGACTGATGACTGTACTGTAGGGAAACTAGACTGTACTGTCAGGGAGACTAGACTGTTACTGCAGGGAGACTAGACTGTACTGCAAGGAGACTAGAATGTACTGCAGGGAGCCTAGACTGTACTGCAGGGAGACTAGACTGTACTGCAGGGAGACTAGAATGTACTGCAGGGAGACTAGACTGTACTGGATGGAGACTAGACTGTACTGCATGGAGACTAGACTGTACTGCAGGGAGACTAGACTGTACTGCAGGGAGACTAGACTGTACTGCAGGGACTAGACTGTACTGCAGGGAGACTAGAATGTACTGCAGGGAGACTAGAATGTACTGCAGGGAGACTAGACTGTACTGCAGGAGACTAGACTGTACTGCAGGGAGACTAGAATGTACTGTAGGGAGACTGTACTGCAGGGAGACTAGACTGTACTGCAGGGAGACTAGACTGTACTGTAGGGAGACTAGAATGTACTGCAGGGAGACTAGAATGTAATGCAGATGGGAGGACTAGGGACTGTACTGAGGGAGATTAGACTGCTACTTGTAGGGAGGACTAGAATGTTACTGCAGGGAGACTAGAATGTACTTGCAGGGAGACTAGAATGTACGCAGGGAGACTTAGACTGTACTGCAGGGGAGACTAGACGGTACGGAAGGGAGATTAGACTGACTGTAGGGAGACGACTGTATGCAGGGAGAATAGACTGTACTGCAGGAGACTAGGACTGTACTGGAAGGGAATTATAAGTACTGCAGGGAGACTCCGACGTACTGCAGGGAGACTAGATGTACTGCAGGGAGACTAGACTGTACGCAAGAGACTAGACTGTACTGCATCGGAGGAGTGACTGTACGGCAGGGAGACTAGACTGTACTGGAAGGGACTAGACGCACGCATTGGAGACTAGACTGTACGCAAGAAGATAGACTGTACTGCAAGAAGGACTAGAATGTACAGGAAGGGGAGAATAGACTGTACGGCAAGGAGACTAGACTGTACTGCAGGGATAGACTGTACTGGAAGGAAACTAGATGCACTGCAGGGAGACGTAGACTGTAATGCAGGGAGGACTAGACTGTACTGAAGGGAGTCTAGCTGTACTGCAAGGAGGACTAGACTGTATGTGGGGACTGACTGTACTGTAGGGAGACTGTACTGCAGGGAAACTAGACTGTACGTAGGGAGACTGTACTGCAGGAGACTAGACTGTACTGGAAGGAGACTAGATTGTACTGCAGAACTGCCTGTACTGGAAGGAGACTCTAGACTGCAATGCAGGAGGAGACTAATACTGTACTGCAGGGGAGGGACTAGGGAATGTACTGCAGGGGGTCTAGACTGTACTGGAAGGAGACTAGTAGACTGTACTGGAAGGAGCCTTAGGACTGCACTGCAGGAGATAGGACTGTACTGCAAGGAGACGTAGACTTACTGCAGAGAGACTGTACTGCAGGGAATAGGACTGTACTGCAAGGAGGACTAGACTGTACTGTAGGGAGACTATAGGATGTACGGTAGGGAGGACTGTACTGCAGGGAGGAAAAATAGACTGTACTGTCGGGAGACTGTACTGCAAGGGGGGACTAGACTGTACTGCCGGGAGACTAGGGACTGTACTGGAAGAGACTAGATTGTACTGCAGGGAGAACTTGGACTTGTACTGGAAGAGACTAGACTGCACTGAAGGGAGACTAGACTGTACTGAGGGAGACTAGACTGTACTGCAGGGCAGTCCTAGACTGATGGAAGGAGACTAGACTGTACGGAAGGAGGACTAGACTGCACTGCAGGAGACTATACTGTACTGAAGGGAGACTAGACTGTATGCAGAGGAGACTAGACTGTACTGCAGGAAAACTCGACTGTACTGCAGGGAGACTAGGGACTGTCCTGCAGGAGAAAAACTGTACTGCAGGGAGACTATTACGGGTACGGCAGGAGACTATAGCCGTACTGAGGGAGAACTAGACTGGACTGCAGGGAGACTAGACTGTTACTGGAAGGAGACTAGACTGCACTGAGGGAGACTAGACTATACTGCAGGGAGGGGACAAGGGACGTAATGGAAGGAGACAGACTTACTGCAAGGAGACTAGACGGTACTGGAAGGAGACTAGAATTGACTGCAGGAGGGACTAGACTGTATGAGGGAGACTAGACTGTACGCAGGGAAGATAGACTGTACTGCAGGGAGAATAGACTGTTTACTGCAGAGAGACTAGACTGTACTGCAGGGGGAGGCAAACTAGACTGTACGCAGGGAGACTAGACGTACTGCAAGGAGGGACTAGACGTAACTGCAGGGAGGAGGAGGACTATACGGTAACGGCAGGAAACTAGACTGTACTGCAGGGGATGACTAGGGGACTGTACTGCAGGGGAGCTAGACTGTACTGGAAGGAGAGTCTACTTGCAGGGAGACTAGGGACGTTACTCAGGGAGACTAGACTGTACTCGAACGAGTAACTAGGACTTTAATGCAGGGAGATAGATGCTACTGCAGGGAGACTAGAATGTACGTAGGGAGACTTGTACGGCAGGGAGACAGACTTTACTGCAGGGAGAATAGGACTGTTGTAGGGAGACTAGAATGGTTACTGCAAGGGAGAGAGAATGTACTGCAGGGAGACTAGACTGTACTGCAGGGCGAGACTAGACTGTACTGTAGAGAGACTAGAAGGACTGCAGGGAGACTAGAATGACTGCAGGGAGGACTAGAAGTCCTTGCAGGGAGATAGACTGTACGCAGGGAGACTATACTGTACTGCAGGAGACTTAGACTGTACTGTAGGGAGATAGACGTACTCAGGAGACTAGACTTACTGCAGGGAGACCTAGACTGTACTGAAGGAGACAGAATGTACTGAAGGGAGGACTAGACTGACTGCATGGAGACTAGAATGGACTGCAGGGAGACTGACTGTACTGCAACGGAAGACTAGCTGTACTGAATCGGACTGACTGTAACTGCAGGAGACTAGGACTGGTACTGGAAGGAGACTTAGACTGCCCCTGCATGGAGACTAGACCTGTACTGCAAGAAGACTATACTGTACTGCAAGAAGACTAGACTGTACAGGAAGGAGACTAGACTGACTGCAAGGAGGCCCGTAGACTGTACTGCAGGGAGAATAGCACTGTATGGAGAAGGAAACTAGACTGCACTGCAGGGAGACTCGACTGTACTGCAGGGAGAACTATAGCTGTACTGAAAGGAGACTAGACTGCACTGCAGGGAGGACTAGACTGTACTGCAAGGAGAATTAGACTGTAATGCAGAGAGGACTGTACGCAGGGGGATAGACTGTACTTCAAGGAGACTAGGACTGTCTGAGGGAGACTAGGGACGGTAACTGTTAGGAGACTGTACTGCAAGGGAACTAGACTGTACTGTCGGGAGAGACGGTACTGCAAGGAGCTAGACTGTACTGCAGGGAGACTAGACTGTACTGGAAGGAAGAGAATAGATTGTACTGAAGGGGGACTTGACTGTACGGAAGAAGACTAGACGGCCACTGCAGGGAGATAGATGTACTGCAGGGGAGACTAGACTGGACTTGAAGGGAGTCTAGACTGTAATGAAGGAGACAGACTGTACTGGAAGGATACTTAGACGCACTGCAGGGAGACAGACTGTACTGCAGGGAGGACTAGACTTTACTGAAGAGAGACTAGACTGTATTGCAGGGAAACTAGACTGTACTGCAGGAGACAAGACTGTACTGAAAGGAAGAAAGACTTGTACTTGCAGGGAGAATACTGTACGGGAAGGAGACTAGACTGTACTGGCAGGGAGACTAAGACTGCTGTACTGGAACGAGACTGACTGTACGGAGGAGAATAGACTGCACTGAAGGCGAGAACTAGACTGTACTGCCAGGGAGACAAGACTGTACTGGAAGGAGACTAGACTGTACTGCAGGGAGACTAGACTGTACTGGAAGGAGAATAGACTGACTGCAGGGAGACTAGACTGGTACTGCGGGAGGATAGACTTGTACTGAGGGAGACTAGATGTAATGCCGGGAGACTCGACTGGTGACTGCAGAGACTGCTTTTTGAGACTAGACTGTACTGCAGGGAAAATAGACTGTACTGCAGGGAGACTAGACTGTACTGCAAGGAGACAGAATGTTACGGCAGGGAGAGATACTGTACGGAAGAAATAGACTGTACTGCAGGGAGACTAGACTGTACTGCAGGAGACTAGACTGTATGAAGGGAGTCTATGCAGGGAGGACTAGAAGTACGCAGGGAGACTAACTGTACCTGTGAACGCTACTAGACGGAACTGCAGGGAGACTAGACTGTACTGGAAGGAGACTAGACTGATACTGCAGGGCGGACTAGACTGTACTGCAAGGGAGGGACTAGACTGTACTGCAGGGAGAATAGACGTACTGGAAGGAGACTAGACCGTAATGCAGGGAGACTAGGACTGTACATGCAGGGAGACTAGACTGATACTGCCAGGGAGACTAGACTGTACTGCAGGGAGGGAGACTAGACTGTAGGGAAGGAGACTAGACTGCACTGCAGGGAGACTAGACTGTACTGGAAGGAGACTGACTGTACTGCAGGGAAAACTAGACGGTACTGTTATAGGAGGGAATAGACTGTACTGTAGGGAGACTGTAATGGACAGGAGACTAGATGTACTGCAGGGAGACTAGAACGGTACTGCAGGTGAGAGACTTAGACTCAACGCAGGGAGACTTAGAATGTAATGCAGGGAGACTAGACTGTACTGAAGGGAGACTGCTAACGCATGGAGACTAGGACTGTACTGCAGGGGACAGACACTGTCTGAGGGAGACTGTTACTGGAAGGGACCCAGACGTACTGCCCGGGTACAGAATGTACTGAAGGGAGATAGACTGTACTGCAGGGAGGACTGTACTGCAAGGAGGACTAGACTGTACTGCAGGGAGACAGTACTGCGGGAAAACTAGACTGTACGTAGGGAGACTGTTATGCAGGGAGACTAGACTGTACTGGAAGGAGACAGATCGTACTGCAGGTGAAGACTGCCTGCACTGGAAGGAGACAGGAATGCAATGAAAGGGAGACTAAACTGTACTGCAGGGAGACTAGACTGTACTGCAGGGAGTCTAGACTGTACTGGAAGGGACTAGAACTGTACTTGAAGGAGACTAGACTGCACTGCAGGGAGACTAGACTGTACTGCAAGGAGACTAGGACTGTACTGCAGAGAGACGGTACGCAGGGAGTACTAGACTGTACTGCAAGGAGGGGATAGACTGTACTGTCGGGGACTAGACTGTACTGGAGGGAAGAGACTGTAATGGACCAGGGAAAACTAGGACGTACTGTCGGGAGGGGAGCCGAGACGTACTGCAAGGAGCCTAGATAGACTGTACTGAGGGGACTAGGCTGTACTGGAAGGAGACCTAGATTGTACTGCAGGGAATTGATGTTACTGGAAAGACTAGACTGCACTCGCAGGGAGACTAGACATGTACTGCGGGAGACTAGACTGTACTGCAGGGAGTTAGACTGTTACTGGAAGGAGACTAGAACTGTACTGGAAGGAGACTAGACTGCATTGCAGGGAGACTAGACGTACTGCAGGGAGACTAGACTGTACTGCAGAGAGACTAGACTGCTACTGCAGGGAAACTAGACTGTTACTGCAGGAGACAAGACTGTTACTGGAAGGAGGACTAGGACTGTACTGCAGGGAGACTAGACTGTACTGGAAGGAGACTAGACTTTCTGCAGGGAGGACAGACTGTACTGCAGGGAGGACTAGACTGTACTGCAGGGGAGGACTAGACTGTACTGCAGGGTTACTAGACTGTAATGCAGGGAGGACGAGACTGTACGGCGGGAAACTAGAATCGTATGCAGGGAGACTAGACTGTACTGGAAGGAGACTAGACTGTAACTGCAGGGAGACAGACTGTACTGGCAGGGAGACTAACTGTTATGCAGGGAGAGAGACTGTACTGAAGGGAGACTAGACCTGTACTGCAGAGAGACTAGGACCTGGTACTGCAGGGGAAACTTAGACTGTATGAAGGGAGACTAGATGTACTGCAAGGAGACTAGAATGTAATGCAGGGAGACGAACTGTACGGGAAGGAACAGGACGTACTGAAGGGAGACTAGGACTGTATGCAGGGAGACTAGACGGTTATGGAAGGAGAGTCTACTGCAGGGGAGGACAGGACTGTAACTGCAGGAGACTATAGACTGTACTGGAACGAAGACTAGACTGTACTGAGGGAGAGAATGAGACTGTTACTGGAGGGAGACTAGGACTGTACGCAGGGAGATAGACTGTACGCAGGGGATAGACTGTACTGCAAGGGAGGACTAGACTGTACTGGAAGGGAGACTAGACAGTACGCAGGGAGGACTATACGGTACTGCAGGAGAATTAGACTGTACTGCAGGGAGACTAGACTGTACTTGCAGGGAGGGATAGACGTACTGGAAGGCGACTAGAATGCACTGCAGGGCGAATAGACTGTAATGGAAGGAGACCTTGGACTGTACTGCAGGGAACTAGGACTGTACTGTAGGGAGGATAGACTGTACAGTAGGAGAGCGTAAATGGAAGGAACTAGAATGTACTGACAGGGAGACTAGACTTGTACTGCGGGACCCTAGACTCAAACTGCAGGGAGAATCAGATGTACTGCAGGGAGACTAGACTGTACTGCAGGGAGACGTATGCATGGAGACTAGACGTACTGCAGGGAGACTAGACTGCTACTGAAGGGAGAACAGTTACTGGAAGGAGACAGGACTGTACTGCAGGCGATACTAGAATGTACTGAAGGGAGAGACTAGACGGTACGGCAGGGAGACTGTACTGAAGGAGACTTAGACTGTACTGCAGGGAGGTACTGTTACTGAGGGAAACTAGACTGTACTGTAGGGAGACTGTTACTGCAGGGGAGACTAGACTGTACGGGAAGGAGATAGATTGTACTGCAGGGAGATGGCATGCACTGGAAGGAGACTAGGACTGCAAGGAAGGGAGACTAAAAACTGTACTGCCAGGTGACCCCCTGGGAGACTAGACTTGAATGGCCAGGGGTATAGACTGTACTGGAAGGAGACTAGACTGTACTGGAGGAGACTAGACTGCCACTGCAGGGAGCTAGACTGTACTGCAAGGAGACTAGGACTGTAATGCAGAGAGACTGTACTGCAGGGAGACTAGACTGTACTGCAAAGGAGGACAGGACTGTTACTGTGGGAGACTAGACTGTACTGTAGGGAGACTGACTGCAGGAAACTAGGACTGTACTGTCGGGAGACTTGTAATGCAAGGAGACTGACTGTACTGCAGGGAGACTAGACTGTTACTGGAAGGCGACTAATTGTACTGCAGGGAGACGTGACTGTACTGGAAGAGACTAGACTGCACTGCAGGGAGACTAGACTGTACTGACAGGGAGACTAGACTTGTACTGCAGGGAGTCTAGACTGTAATGGAAGGAATGCGAAGGAGACTAGACTGTACTGGAAGGAGAAGGAGACTAGACTGCACTGCAGGGAGACTAGACTGTACTGCAGGGAGAATACACTGTAATGCAGAGGACAGGACTGTACGCAGGGCAACTAGACTGTATGCAGGGGAGGAGACTAGACTGTACTGCAAGGAGGGAAAGACGGATACCGCAGGGAAGACTTTACTGTACGGGAAGGAGACTAGACTGACTTGCAGGAGACTAGACTGTACTGGAACGAGACTAGACTTGTTACTGGACGGAGATAGACTGCACTGCAGGGCGGACTAAGACTGTACTGCAGGGAGACAAGACTTGTACTGGAAGGAGGAAATAGACTGTATGCAGGAGACTAGGACTGTACGGAGGCGGACTAGACTGTACGGCAGGGAGACTAGACTACTGCAGGGAGAACTAGACTGTACTGCAGGGAGAATAGACGTACTGCGGGAGATAGACTGTACTGCAGAGAGTACTAGACTGTACATGCAGGGAGGAAACTAGACTGTACTGCAGGGAGACTAGACGTGTACGCAGGAGACTAGACTGTTACTGACAGGGAGATATTACGTACGGGAAGGAAAACTAGACTGTACTGAGGGAGACTAGACTGTAATGCAGGGGAGACTAGGACGGAATGGAAGGAGAGTCTACCTGAGGGAGAATAGGAATGTACTGCAGGGAGACGAGACTGTTACTGGAACGAGACTAACTGTATGCAGGGAGACTAGACTGTACTGGAAGGAGACTAGACTGTACTGCAGGGAGAATAGACTGTACTGCAGGGAGATGACTGTTACTGCAGGGAGGACTGAATGTTACGGAGGAAGGGACAGACCAGTACTGCAGGGGAGACAGACTTACTGCAGGTGAGACAGACTGTACGCAGGGAGGACTAGACTGTACTGCCGGGAGACTAGACTGTACTGGAAAGGAGGACTAGACTGCACGGCAGGAGCTAGACGTAGGAGGAGACTTGAACTGTACTGCAGGCGAAACTAGATGTACTGTAGGGAGAAAGGACTGTAGTAGGAGACTGTAATGGAAGGAGACAGAATGTATGCGGGAGAGGAGAGACTAGACTTGTACTGCAGGGAGACTCGACTCAAATGCAGGGAGACTAGAATGTACTGCAGGGAGACATAGACGTACTGCAGGGAGGACGAGACTGTACTGCATGGAGACTAGACTTGTAATGCTAGGGAGACCGTAGACTGTACTGAAGCGGAGACCTTGTATGGAAGGCAGACCCAGGATGTACTGCAGGGATATAGATGTACTGAAGGGAGACTGACTGTACTGCAGGGAGACTTACTGACAAGGAGACTAGAATGTACTGCGGGGACTAGAATGTACTGAAGGGAGACTTAGGACTGTATTGGAAGGAGACCCAGACTGTACGCAGGGATACTAGAATGTACTGAAGGAGAGACTAGATGTACTGGAAGGAGACTAGACGCACTGCAGGGAGACTATGACTGTACTGAAGGGAGGACGTAGACTGTACTGGAAGGAGAACTAGACGTACTGGAAGGAGACTAGATGTCGTCAGGGAACCTAGACTGTTATGTAAGGGAGACTAGACTGTACTGATAGGAGACTAGACTGTACTGCAGGGAGGACTGTACGGAAGGAGACTAGAATGTATGCAGGGAACTAGATGTACTGCAGGGAGACTAGAATGTACTGAATGGAGACTAGGGACTGTACTGTCAGGAGACTAGGCTCTACTGCAAGGAGATAGACTGTACTGCAGGGAGACTACACTGTACTGAAGGGAGACTAGACTGTATGCAAGGAGACTAGGAATGTACTGGAAGGAGAATAGACTGCACTGCAGGGAGGACTAGACTGCACTGCCAGGGAGACTAGACTGTACTGCAAGGAGACTAGACTGTACTGCAGGGAGGAATAGCCTGTACTGAAAGGGAGACTAGACTTGTATGAGGAGAACTGACTGTATGGAAGGAGACTAGACTGTTACGCCGGGAGACTTTACGCAAGGAGGACTAGACTGTCTGCAGGGAGTACTGACTGTACTGAAGGGACGACTAGACTGGACTGGAAGGAGACTAGGACTGTATGGAAGGAGACTAGACAGGACTGCAGGGAGACTGTTAGCAGGAGACTAGACTGTACTGATAGGAAAAAGACTGCTACTGCAGGGAGACTAGGACTGTACTGCAAGAGACTCGATTATACTGCAAGGAGGACTTGACCTGTATGCAGGGAGACTAGACTGTACGCAGGGAGACTAGACTGTAATGTAGGGAGACGTACCTGCAGGGAGACTAGACTGACTGCAGGAGACTAGACTGTACTGCAAGGAGGGACTAGAACTTGTTACTGCAGGGAGACTACACTGTACTGCAGGGAGCTACACTGTAATGCAGGGAGACTAAATGTACTGCAGGGAGACTAGAATGTATGCAGGGAGACTAGACTGTACTGCTTATCAGGGAGATAGACTGTAGCAAGGAGACTAGATGTAGCAGGGAGGACTAGAATGTTTACTGGAAGGAGGACTAGACGGGACTGAAAGGAGACTAGACTGTAATGCAGGGAGGACTAGACTGTACGGCAGGAGACAGAATTGTACCTGCAGGAGACCAACTGTACTGCAGGGAGGATGTACTGCAGGGAGACTAGACGGTACTGCAAGGGAGGGGACAGACTGTACTGTGGAGACTAGACGTACTGTAGGAGGACTAGACTGTACTTGCAGGGACGGACTGTATGGATGGAGGACTAGAAAATGTAATGCAGGAGGACTAGACTGTACGCAGGGAGACTAGACTGTACTGCAGGGAACTAGACTGTACTGCGGGAGAGACTAGACTGTACTGCAGGGAGACTAGAATTTACTGCCAGGAGACAGAATGTACTGCAGGGAGACTAGAATGTACTGCAGGAGACTAGACTGTACTGGAAGGAGACTAGGATCACTGCAGGGAGGGATAGACTGCACTGAGGGAGGACTAGACTACTGGAAGGAGATAGACTTGATACGCAAGGAGACTAGACTGTACGGCAGGAGACTAGGGAATGTGCTGGAAGGAGACTGTACTGCAAGGAGACTGCTGTAATGTAGGGAGAGGAGACTAGAACGTACTGTAGGGAGACTTTACTGCAGGAGACTAGACTGTACTGAAGGAGACTAGACGTACTGCAGGGCGACTAGAAGTACTGTAGGGAGACTAGAAGTACTTGCGGGAGGACTAGACTGTTACTCAGGGAGACTAGGCTGTATGCAAGGAGATTAGGAATGTACTGAGGGGAGAATAGACTGTACTGAAGGGAGACTAGACTGTACTGCAGGGGGACTAGAATGTACGGCAGGGAGATAGACTGTAATGGAAAGGAGACTAGACTGTACTGCATGGAGGACTAGATGTACGGCAGGAGAGATAGTAATGTACGGACCAGGGAGACAGACAGTACTGCAGGGAGACTAGACGTTACTGTAGGGAGGACTGTACTGGAAGGAGAACGAACTGTACTGTAGGGAGACTTAGACGGGACTTAGGGAGACTAGACTGTACTGTAGGGAGACTAGACTGGACTGGAAGGCGACTAGACTGTATGTAGGGAGACTAGACTGTTACTGCAGGAGGACTTAGCTGTACTGCAGGAGACTAGACTGTACTGGAAGGTACACTAGACTTAATGAGGAGAGAATAGACTGTACTGCAGGGAGACTAGACTGTACTGTAGGGAGATAAGACTGTACTGAGGGAGAATTAGACTGTACGGGAAAGGAGACTAGACTGTACTGCAGGGAGTCTAGATGTACTGCAGGGAGACGCAGACGTACTGCAGGGAGACTAGAATGTACTGCAGGGAGGAAGAATGTACGCAGGGAGACTAGAATGTACTGCAGGGAGAGACTAGACTGCTACTGAAGGACAGATAGGACTGCACTGCAGGAGATAGACTGCACTGCAGGGAGGACTAGACTGTAATGCAGGGAGGACTAGACTGTACTGCAAGGAGACTAGACGTACGGCAGGGAGACTAGAATGTACTGAAGGAGACTAGAATGTACTGCAAGGAGGACTAGACATGACTGCAGGGAGGACAGAATGTACCTGCAGAGACTAGACTTGTACTGGAAAAGGAGATCTAGGACTTACTGCATGGAGGACTAGACTGTACTGCAGGGAGGACGAGAATGTATGCAGGGACTAGATGTACTGCAGGGAGAATAGACGGTACTGCAGGGAGACTGAATGTACGCAGGGAGACTAGACAGACTGCAGGGAGAGAGAATAGGACTGTATGTAGGGAGGGACTGATACTGGAGGAGGAATAGACTGTATGTAGGGAGACTAGACTGTTACTGTAGGGAGACTAGACGGGATGTAGGGAGCTAGACTGTACTGGAAGGAGATAGACGTACTGTGGGAGACTCGACTGTACTGCAGGGGAGACTAGGACCCGTACGGCAGGGGAGACTAGACTGGACTGGAAGGAGGACAGGACTGTACTGCAGGGACGAGAGACTTGTTACTGCAGGGAGACTAGAACTGTAATGTAGGGAGACTAGACGGTACTGTAGGGAGACTAGACTGTACTGGAAGGAGACTAGATGTACTGCAGGGAGTCTTAGACTTGTACTGCAGGGAGACTAGACTTACTGCCGGGATGACTACTAGACTGTACTGTCAGGGAAGACTAGACTGTACTGCAGGAGAATAGACTGTACTGCAGGGAGACTATTACTGTACGGAACGGAAAACTAGACTGTACTGAAGGGAGACAGAATGTGTCCTTGCCAGGGAGACTAGACTGTACTGAGAAGGAGAGGTCTACGGCAGGGAGACTAGACTGTACTGCAGGGAGGACTAGACTGTACTGCAGGGAGGGACTAGACTGTACTACAGGGAGACTAGAATGTAACGGCAGGGAGACTAGACTTACTGTAGGGAGGGAACTGTACTGTAGGGAGGGACTAGACTGTACTGCAGGGGACTAGGACGTACTGTAGGGAGACTAGACTGTACTGTAGGGAGGACTCGGGACCGTACTGTAGGGAGACAGACTGTAATGGAGGGAGACTAGACTGTACTGGAGGAGACTAGACTGTTACTTTAGGGAGACTAGACTGTACTGTCGGGAGACTATGACTGTACGGTAGGGAGACTGTACTGCAGGGGAGACTAGACTGTACTGCAAGGAGACTAGACTGTACTGCACGGAGACTAGACTGTACTGTAGGAGACTAGACTGTACTGCAGGGAGACTAGACTGTATGCAGGGAGACTAGACTGTACTGCAAGGAGACTAGAATGTACTGCGGGGGACTATACAGTACTGCAGGGAGACTAGACTGTACTGCAGGGAGACTAGAATGTACTGCAGGGAGACTAGACTGTACTGGAAGGAGACTAGACTGTACGGCATGGAGACTAGACTGTACTGCAGGGAGACTAGACTGTACTGCAGGGAGACTAGACTGTACTGCAGGGAGACTAGACTGTAGTGCAGGGAGACTAGAATGTACTGCAGGGAGACTAGACAGTACTGCAGGGAGACTAGACTGTACTGTAGGGAGACTGTACTGGAAGGAGACTCGGGGACGTAGGGAGGACTAGATGTACTTTAGGGGATGACTAGACGTACTGTAGGGAGCCTAGGACTGTACTGGAAGGAGACAGACTGTCTTGTCGGGAGGACTCGACTGTACTGCCAGAGGAGACTAGACTGACTGCAGGGAGACTAGGGATGTATGGAGGAGATAGACGGGATGCAGGGGAGATAGACTGTTACTGCAGGGAGACTAGACTCTGTACGTAGGGAGACTAGAGTAACTGTTAGGGAGCTATGATGTACTGGAAGGAGTATTAGACTGTAAGGCAGGGAAGTCTAGACTTGTACTGCAGGGAGACTAAGACTGTACTGCAAGGAAGACTAGACGTAACTGCAGGGATACTATACTGTACTGCAGGGAGACTAGCTGGTACTACAGGGAGACTAGACTTACTGCAGGGAGGAGACAGAATGTTTACTGGAAGGAGAGCTACTGCAGGGAGACTAGGACGTACTGGAAGGAGACTAGACTGGTAATGCAGGGAGTCTCAGACTGTACTGCAGGCGGAGGGAGACTAGAACTGTACCTGCAGGAGACCGACTTAGTACTGCAGGGAGACTATACTGTACTGCAGGGAGACTAGACTGTACAAAGGGAGGAGACTGGACTTGTACTGCAGGGAGACTAGACGTACTACAGAGAGCCTAGAATGTACTGCAGGGAGACTAGAGACGTCTGTTAGGGAGACTAGATGTATGCAAGGAGACTAGGGGGCTGTACTGCAGGGAGACTAGACTGTACTGTAGGGAAGACTCAGGATGTACTGTAGGGAGATAGACTGTACTGTAGGGCGACTAGAACTGTAGGAAGGAGATAGACGTACTTAGTGAGGACGAGACTGTACTTGTTTTTTTTGGGGCAGGGAGACTAGACTGTATGCAGGGAGGGGCTAGACTGTACTGGAAGGAGGACTAGACTGTACTGAGGGAGACTAGACTTTTACGGTAGGGAGATCGACTGTATGTACTGTAGGCGAGGACTAGACTGGTACTGGAGGGAGACTGTCTGCAGGGAGACTAGACGGTTAACTGCAAAGGAGACTTAGGACTGTACTGCAAGGGAGACCTAGACGTACTGCAGGGAGACTAGACTGTACTGTAGGGAGACTGTATGTACTTGTAGGGGAGACTGTATGACTGTAGGGGAGACCTAGAAGACGTACTGCAAGGAGACTAGGACTGTCGTACTTGCAGGGAACTAGGAATGTACTGGAAGAGACCGACTGTACTGCAGGGAGATCTAGACTGTATGCAGGGAGACTAGGACTGTATGCAGGGAGACTAGACTGAAACTGTAGGGACAACTAGATTGTACTGCAGGGAGACTAGACTGTACTGCGCAGGGGAATGACTGTACTGGAAGGAGACTAGACTGTACTGCAGGGAGACTAGGACTAGGACTGTACTGCAGGGAGTATAGACCTTGTACTGTAGGGAAGACTAGACTGTACGGTAGGGAAACTAGACTGTACTGGAAGGAGACTAGACGTACTGCAGGAGACTAGACTGTACTGCCGGGCGACTGGGACTGTACGCAGGGAGACTAGAATGGACTTAGGGAAGCGAGACTGTATGAAGAGTACTGACTGTACTTGTAGGGAGACTCAGACTGGCGACAGGGAGTACTAGGACTGTACTGTAGGGAGACTGACTGACTGTAGGGAGACTAGACTGTACGTGGGAGACTAGATGTACTGGAAGGAGAACTAGACTGTACTTTAGGGAGACTAGGAATGTACTGAAGGGGATAGGGACTGTACTGCAGGGAGAAGGACTGTACTGGCAGGAGGACTAGGAATGTATACTGCAGGGAGACTTAGAACTGTATGCAGGGAGACTAGACGGACTGTAGGGAGTACTAGACTGGACGTACTGTAGGGAGACTGACTGAATGGAGGGAGACGGTTCTTGCAGGGAGACTAGACTGTACTGCAAGGAGACTAGACTGTACTGCAAGGAGACTAGACTGTACTGCAGGGAGACTAGACTGTACTGTAGGGAGACTGTACTGTACTGTAGGGAGACTGTACTGTACTGTAGGGAGACTAGACTGTACTGCAAGGAGACTAGACTGTACTGTAGGGAGACTAGACTGTACTGCAGGGAGACTAGACTGTACTGCAGGGAGACTAGACTGTACTGTAGGGAGACTAGAATGTACTGCAGGGAGACTACACTGTACTGCAGGGAGATTAGACTGTACTGCAGGGAGACTAGAATGTACTGCAAGGAGACTAGACTGTACTGGAGGGAGACTAGACTGTACTGGAGGGAGACTAGACTGTACTGGAGGGAGACTAGACTGTACTGTAGGGAGACTAGACTGTACTGGAAGGAGACTAGACTGTACTGGAGGGAGACTAGACTGTACTACATGGAGACTAGACTGTACTGGAGGGAGACTAGACTGTACTACATGGAGACTAGACTGTACTACATGGAGACTAGACTGTACTGGAGGGAGACTAGACTGTACTGGAAGGAGACTAGACTGTACTACATTGATGGGCAACTGGCGGCCCCCCTTTTGTAGGCCCGTGGATCAATTTCCATAGAATTGGAACTCCGTCAGGATCTTGACTTTCTATTCAGAGTTAGAATCGTAGAATAAACAAGGTGCAATTTCGACATTTGGTTGTACATAATCAGTTTTTCTCGTTATGTTACTGACAGTCACTCAATTAGCCCATGTTGGTTAACATTTTTTAGATTGGTAAGTTAGTCCAGCGGCCAGCAATCTAAACATGTAGTAATCATGGCCGAATTACCGACCAGGGGCCCCCATTGATTTTGTTAGTCACTCTCACTCAGATATCATGTTAAAAACTGCAAACATTTCCCTCCACCCCATGGCAAAATGTGTAGAATTGCTGGAAATAAGTTGTAAAACTGCAAAATCTTCTCTCCACCACATGGTAAAATGTGTAGATTTGCAGGAAATTAACTCAAACTTTTCTTCTCTGCTGTCAAAAGGGGGACTGCTAAAATGTATTGCTCACATGGTGGGGTTATAGGTGGGGTGACCCGCGAGTCACTGCGGACCCCAATATGAGTTCAGACCCGCGAGTCACGGCAGCCCCCAATATGAGTTCAGACCCGCGAGTCACGGCAGCCCCCATGATGAGTTCAGACCCGCGAGTCACGGCAGCCCCCAATATGAGTTCAGACCCGCGAGTCACGGCAGCCCCCAATATGAGTTCAGACCCGCGAGTCACGGCAGCCCCCAATATAAGTTCAGACCCGCGAGTCACGGCAGCCCCCATGATGAGTTCAGACCCGCGAGTCACGGCAGCCCCCATGATGAGTTCAGACCCGCGAGTCACGGCAGCCCCCATGATGAGTTCAGATTTGTGACTATCTCAATACTATAGTAATGACAGGATGGTTAACATAATGTGGTCCTCTGTAGCTGAATTGGTAGAGCGTGGCGCTTGTAACGCCAGGGTAGTGGGTCCGATCCCCGGGACCACCCATATGTAAAAATGTATGCACACATGACTGTAAGTCGCTTTGGATAAAAGCGTCTGCTAAATGGTATATTATAATTATTACTATAGTAATGACAGAATGGTCAACATAATATATCCTACTTCAATAGAAAATAACAAAAGTTACCGTACAGGAATGAACTACTGTAGTCATCCGCAGACAGTGAATGAATGTTCCTTTTGTTAACAGCATTTTAAACAAATGGCATTTTTTAAAACATCATCATGATATAAGTTACTTATCATAAAGTAATGTATGTATCTTTAAACGATAACACTTATGTTGTAAATATTGTACATTATAAGGGCCAGAGAACATTGATCTATTTTGAACACGTATTGGAATGTCCACGTTGCCATGGCAGTGCTTCTAGGGTTGCCCTGATCCACCCCAGCATCCATGTAACATGAACCTTGGATTTATGTGGAATATGGAACCTCAGGACTTCAGGGCTCAATCGCAAATGAAGAAAAATAAGCAGAAAATGAACTGTGCTTTCTCTGTACGTACAGCCTTGTGTCAAATGAACTGTGCTTCCTCTGTACGTACAGCCTTGTGTCAAATGAACTGTGCTTCCTCTGTACGTACAGCCTTGTGTCAAATGAACTGTGCTTCCTCTGTACGTACAGCCTTGTGTCAAATGAACTGTGCTTCCTCTGTACGTACAGCCTTGTGTCAAATGAACTGTGCTTTCTCTGTACGTACAGCCTTGTGTCAAATGAACTGTGCTTCCTCTGTACGTACAGCCTTGTGTCAAATGAACTGTGCTTCCTCTGTACGTACAGCCTTGTGTCAAATGAACTGTGCTTCCTCTGTACGTACAGCCTTGTGTCAAATGAACTGTGCTTCCTCTGTACGTACAGCCTTGTGTCAAATGAACTGTGCTTTCTCTGTACGTACAGCCTTGTGTCAAATGAACTGTGCTTCCTCTGTACGTACAGCCTTGTGTCAAATGAACTGTGCTTCCTCTGTACGTACAGCCTTGTGTCAAATGAACTGTGCTTCCTCTGTACGTACAGCCTTGTGTCAAATGAACTGTGCTTCCTCTGTACGTACAGCCTTGTGTCAAATTAACTGTGCTTCCTCTGTACGTACAGCCTTGTGTCAAATGAACTGTGCTTCCTCTGTACGTACAGCCTTGTGTCAAATGAACTGTGCTTCCTCTGTACGTACAGCCTTGTGTCAAATGAACTGTGCTTCCTCTGTACGTACAGCCTTGTGTCAAATTAACTGTGCTTTCTCTGTACGTACAGCCTTGTGTCAATTGTCCCAAATACTTCCTTTGGCCTTAAACAGCGACATGAGTATTACATAGTTATAACATACTACACTGAACATTCTATTATCCATTCACTGCACAGAGGAGTGACACACACACACACACACACAATGCATTCTCCAATGGAGAATTCCCATTAAATCCCCACAGTAGCATCTTCAGCTAACTACTGCCATCTGGGGATAGTAGGGCTGTTTGTTTCTGCATGTTTAGTGTAACTGTTAGCTTCTGTCGGCAGGTAGCTTAGTGGTTAAGAGCGTTGTGCCAGTAACCAAAAGGTCGCTGGTTCTAATCCCCGAGCCCGACTAGGTGAAAAATCTGTCGATGTGCCCTTGAGCAAGGGACTTAACCCTAATTGCTATGGGTAAGAGCGTCTGCTAAATGACTAAAATGTAATTACAACACTATACATCTGGTAACACTTTCCATTTAGTGTTCATTAAGTGTCCTACATTGTTCTTCCATGGATATTGCCATTTACATGTTGTTAATTACCGTTAAAAACAGACATGTACCCTGCAAACAAAATAAATTGTCTTTAGGACGTCCCCAGAACGTCAGGAGGTTGCGTCACGGTCCCCTGGACCTCCTTAGGACGTTCCCTGTTTGCTGGGTTAGTTCCTATTGTTTAATCAAAAACATTGTTCATTAAATCATAGCTGGACTGGATGCTTACAATTTAGTGTGTTCTCTCATCTATAATCTATAATTACAGACTGTTATAATAGTATACTGTAGGCAGGGGGTATTGGAGGAGGAGGAAGCCTTAAACTTCAAGTCCCTCAGAGGTCCCTTTGTTCTAGAACACTTTTTTTTAAAAGCACATTTTTTCCAAAAACAAATTGCATCATGGCCGGGA
The DNA here is from genome assembly GCA_902810595.1 of Coregonus sp. 'balchen'. NCBI lineage: Eukaryota > Metazoa > Chordata > Actinopteri > Salmoniformes > Salmonidae > Coregonus > Coregonus sp. 'balchen'. The sequence goes on along the minus strand of LR778268.1, from coordinate 1,409,866 downwards.
AATGTAGAAGATTACAGTTTAATTGCCGGGCAGCTCTTTGAGTAACTAATGTCACAGAATGGATCTGTTCATTCTCCTTTTTTGGTTTAAGAGTCTGAGGGCAACAATCACATGGTAAATACATTTAAGTCATTTTAGCAGACGCTCTTATCCAGAGCGACTTACAGGAGCAATTAGGGTTAAGTGCCTTGCTCAAGGGCACATCGACAGATTTTTCACCTAGTCGGGCTCGGGGATTAGAACCAGCGACCTTTCGGTTACTGGCACAACGCTCTTAACCACTAAGCTACCTGTCACCCCCGCAATGGTCTTCACTATTATTGTAGAATAATAGTGAAGACATCAAAAACTATGAAATAACACATATGGAATCATGTAGTAACCAAAAAAAGTGTTAAACAAATCAAAATATATTTAAGTTTTTTCAAAGTAGCCACCCTTTGCCTTGATGACAGCTTTGCACACTCTTGGCATTCTCTCAACCAGCTTCATGAGGTAGTCACCTGAAATGCATTTCAATTAACAGGTGTGCCTTCTTAAAAGTTAATTTGTGGAATTTCTGCACCCCTGGACCGGTCTGGACCTCAACGCGGAGCTTCCCCTCACAGTCCTCCCACGATGCACCGATCCCTGTCTGGACCCTGGTGTGGGAGACTCCGAACCTAGAGAGGGGCTGACGTCTGGACCCGGAGTGGAGCCGCTGACCGGAGCTGTACTGGATCCCGGTGGAGCGGACTGCTCTGGCTCCGGAGTGGAGCCGCTGACCGGAGCTGGCTTGGGCACCGGTGGAGCAGACTGCTCTGGCTCCGGAGTGGAACCGTTGACCGGTACTGGACCAGGCACCGGTGGAACGGGCACGGGCCGTGCCGGACTGGAAACACGCACCACAGGTCTGGTGCGAGGAGCAGGCACGGGCCGGACCGGACTGGGAACACGCACCACTGGCTTGGTGCGGGGAGAAGGTACGGGGCGTACCGGGCTGGCGACATGCACCACTGGTCTGGTGCGAGGAGCAGGAACGGGCCGGGCCGGACTGGGAACACGCACCACTGGTCTGGTGCGAGGAGCAGGAACGGGCCGGGCCGGACTGGGAACACGCACCACTGGCTTGGTGCGGGGAGCAGGTACTGGGCGTACCGGGCTGGCGACATGCACCACTGGTCTGGTGCGAGGAGCAGGAACGGGCCGGGCCGGACTGGGAACACGCACCACTGGCTTGGTGCGGGGAGCAGGTACGGGGCGTACCGGGCTGGCGACATGCACCACTGGTCTGGTGCGGGGAGCAGGAACGGGCCGGGCCGGACTGGGAACACGCACCACTGGCTTGGTGCGGGGAGCAGGTACGGGGCGTACCGGGCTGGCGACATGCACCACTGGCTTGGTGCGGGGAGCAGGAACGGGCCGGGCCGGACTGGGAACACGCACCACTGGCTTGGTGCGGGGAGCAGGTACGGGGCGTACCGGGCTGGCGACATGCACCACTGGCTTGGTGCGGGGAGCAGGCACGGGCCGGGCCGGACTGGGAACACGCACCACTGGCTTGGTGCGGGGAGCAGGTACGGGGCGTACCGGGCTGGCGACATGCACCACTGGCTTGGTGCGGGGAGCAGGTACGGGCCGGGCCAGACTGGGAACACGCACCACTGGCTTGGTGCGGGGAGCAGGTACGGGGCGTACCGGACTGGGAACACGGACCACTGGCTTGGTGCGGGGAGCAGGTACGGGGCGTACCGGGCTGGCGACATGCACCACTGGCTTGGTGCGGGGAGCAGGAACGGGCCGGGCCGGACTGGGAACACGCACCACTGGCTTGGTGCGGGGAGCAGGTACGGGGCGTACCGGACTGGGAACACGGACCATTGGCTTGGTGCGGGGAACAGGTACGGGGCGTACCGGACTGGGAACACGCACCACTGGCTTGGTGCGGGGAGCAGGTACGGGGCGTACCGGGCTGGCGACATGCACCACTGGCTTGGTGCGGGGAGCAGGAACGGGCCGGGCCGGACTGGGAACACGCACCACTGGCTTGGTGCGGGGAGCAGGTACGGGGCGTACCGGACTGGGAACACGCACCACTGGCTTGGTGCGGGGAGCAGGTACGGGGCGTACCGGACTGGGAACACGCACCACTGGCTTGGTGCGGGGAGCAGGTACGGGGCGTACCGGGCTGGCGACATGCACCACTGGCTTGGTGCGGGGAGCAGGAACGGGCCGGGCCGGACTGGGAACACGCACCACTGGCTTGGTGCGGGGAGCAGGTACGGCACGTACCGGACTGGGAACACGACTGTCTCCGTCCTTTACACTCCGCGCCCCGTCCTCCTCTAGTGAGGACTCCTCTTTGAGCCCCCACGAGTGCAGTGGTCGGGGCTCCTCTCTGTCGCTCCCCGACCACCCTTTTAGCTCCCCCCAAAATGTTCTTGGGGCTGTCTCTCCTTCTCCACCCTGATCCCTTTCAGGGCCTCCATCTGCTTGGCCAGATCCTCTCTTATCTCCCTCCAAGTCCATACTCTCTGCTCCTCCTGGGCACGCTGCTTGGTCCATTGGTGGTGGGATCTTCTGTCACGGACGTTGAAGGACGGGTCAGACCAAGGCGCAGCGTGAAATGCATCCATGTTTATTAAACCGAATAAACATACAAAAACAACAAAAGGCAACGAAACGTGATGTCGGAAGGCTATACACACACAAGCCACACTAACCAAACACAAACATGATCCGACAACACAGGCAGGAAAACTGGCTGCCTAAGTATGATCCCCAATCAGAGACAACGAGCGACAGCTGCCTCTGATTGGGAATCACACCCGGCCAAACATAGAAATACAAACATAGAATCCCCACATAGAAAACACACACATATATTCACACCCTGACCAAACTAACTAGAGTCTATAGGTCAGGGCGTGACAATGCTTCACAGAGTTCAAGTAACAGACACATCTCAACATCAACTGTTCAGGCCTTCATGGTCGAATTGCTGCAAAGAAACTACTACTAAAGGACACCAATAAGAAGAAGAGACCTGCTTGGGCCAAGAAACACGAGCAATGGACATTAGACCGGTGGAAATTTGTCCTTTGGTCTGGAGTCCAAATTGGAGATTTTTGGTTCCAACCACTGTGTCTTTGTGAGACACAGTGTAGGTGAACAGATGATCTCCGCATGTGTGGTTCCCACCGTGAAGTATGGAGGAGGAGGTGTGATGGTGTGGGGGTGCTTTGCTGGTGACACTGTCTGTGATTTATTTAGAATTCAAGGCACACTTAACCAGCATGGCTACCACATCATTCTGCAGCAATACGCCATCCCATCTGGTTTGGGCTTAGTGGGACTATCAGTTGTTTTTCAACAGGACAATGGCCCAACACACCTCCAGGCTGAGTAAGGGCTATTTGACCAAGAAGGAGAGTGATGGAGTGCTGCATCAGATGACCTGGCCTCCCACAATCACCCGACCTCAACCCAATTGAGATGGTTTGGGATGAGTTGGACCTCAGTGTGAAGGAAAAGCAGCCAACAAGTGCTCAGCATATGTGGGAACTCCTTCAAGACTGTTGGAAAAGCATTACAGGTGAAGCTGGTTGAGAGAATGCCAAGAGTGTGCAAAGCTGTCATCAAGGCAAAGGGGTGGCTACTTTGAAGAATCTCAAATATAAAATATATTTTGATTTGTTTAACACTTTTTTGGTTACTACATGATTCCATATGTGTTATTTCATAGTATTGATGTCTCCACTATTATTCTACAATGTAGAAAATAGTACAAATAAAGAAAAACCCTTGAATGAGTAGGTGTGTCCAAACTTTTGACTGGTACTGCAGTTTCCAAAACCGTTATTATTCCATGATATTGGGTTTAACCTAGCCTGGGTGCTTTGACTACACTGTCTACACCCCCCTCTGCCTCTGCCTCAGACATCCCCTGGTCTGCGTCCTGCAGCCTTCCACTAAAGACTATCATATTCTAGGCATATCAGCCAAATGCATCTTCTGTTGATCTCTCTCAACTGAGGAGGAAACCTCCCCAGGCGTTCCTTGGGGCCAGATCTTACCCCCCAAGAGCTTTCCTGATACCCTTTGGAAAATAAACGAAGGGCTGAAATTGCTGGGCAAGCAGGACATGTTAGTTAAACAAATGGGGGGGGGGGGGGGGGGGGGGGGGGGGGGGTTTACAGAGGGCTAACCCTCACGATACTGTGACTGTGAGGATTCCATCAGGGAGAGTTGGGCTCATAATCACATCAGCCCCATCAATCCATCCACAATGAAGCCGTTCGATCACCTTGGTGTTGCAGTGAAATGAGACTGTATGGTATTGAATGTTAAATGCTCCCATGTTTTGACTATTCAGACAGTCACTGACTGTTTAGACTACTGTATTTAGACTACTGTATTTAGACTACTGTATTTAGACTACTGTATTTAGACTACTGTATTTAGACTACTGTATTTAGCCAGTTGATGATTCTGTTTTACACTATTTAGTCAGGTCATTATTCAGCCACAGCCCCGTGCCGATGTATTGAATAGGAGCTGTTTTCTTTTCAGTCTGGTCATTGAAGATGGAACGTGGAGAATGTCTAGAACTGGATGTACTGTGCGGTATATGTATGTCCCAGCTACATGTTAAACTACATGTTGACTGACCTTGTTCTTCTCCTGTCTGAGTTTCTATAGGAGAGGGCTGGTATTGAGGAGAGGGCAGGCTGGTATTGAGGAGAGGGCAGGCTGGTATTGAGGAGAGGGCAGGCTGATGACAACATGCTGTAAACGATCAGAGAATCAAAGTCAAAGTCTACAGGCCCTTCAGATTTTCTGTCCTCCCAACAGCCTGTAGCTCAGTGGGCTTTCCTTCCAAGGCCTGTAAAAGCCCATTCAAAGTCACCCTTTTCATTTCACATCTGGCAATGGTAACAAACCTCGGTGGAAAAATTCATTGGATTCTTTTTAATCAAAGGACTGCAAACTATGAGGTTGAACCTGTTCGCTGTGTTCAGCCTCCAAGCAGCTATGCTTCAGGGGAAAGGGAGCGGAGCGCAGCTGGCCTGGCCGAGTAGTGACCTGCGCTGTTAGACTTCCTAGGCCCCAAACCGCAGAGTATGTCTTTAACATGGACATTCCTGTACCTAATAGCAGATGGTTTTGTGACCGTTCATTTTATGACTCCGGCATTTCTCTTTTAACACTCTGTTAGAGGAACTTAAGAATAGGAAATACCATGATTATCAGTTATCAATTTGGCCATTGTATATACAGTTGAAGTCTGAAGTTTACATACACCTTAGCCAAATACATTTAAACTCTGTTTTTCACAATTCCTGACATCTAATCCTAGTAAAAATTCCCTGTTTTAGGTCAGTTAGGATCACCACTTTATTTTAAGAATGTGAAATGTCAGACTAATAGTGGAGAGAATGATTTATTTCAGCTTTTATTTCTTTCATCACATTCCCAGTGGGTCAGAAGTTTACATACACTTAATTAGTATTTGATAGCATTGCCTTTAAATTGTTTACCTTGGGTCAAAAGTTTCGGGTAGCCTTCCACAAGCTTCCCACCATAAATTGGATGAATTTTGGCCCATTCCTCCTGACAGAGCTGGTGTAACTGAGTCAGGTTTGTAGGCCTCCTTGCTCGCACACGCTTTTTCAGTTCTGCCCACAAATGTTCTATAGGATTGAGGTCAGTGCTTTGTGATGGCCACTCCAATACCTTGACTTTGTTGTCCTTAAGCCATTTTGCCACAACTTTGGAAGTATGCTTGGGGTCATTGTCCATTTGGAAGACCCATTTGCGACCAAGCTTTAACTTCCTGACTGATGTCTTGAGATGTTGCTTCAATATATCCAAATAATTTTCCTTCCTCATGATGCCAACTATTTTGTGAAGTGCACCAGTCCCTCCTGCAGCAAAGCACCCCCACAGCATGATGCTGCCACCCCCGTGCTTCACGGTTGGGATGGTGTTCTTCGGCTTGCAAGCATCCCCTTTTTTCCTCCAAACATAACGATGGTCATTATGGCCAAACAGTTCTATTTTTGTTTAATCAGACCAGAGGAGATTTCTTCAAAAAGTACGATCTTTGTCCCCATGTGCAGTTGCAAACCGTAGTCTGGCTTTTTTATGGCGGTTTTGGAGCAGTGGCTTCTTCCTTGCTGAGCGGCCTTTCAGGTTATGTCGATATAGGACTCGTTTTACTGTGGATATAGATACTTTTGTACCTGTTTCCTCCAGCATCTTCACAAGGTCGTTTGCTGTTGTTCTGGGATTGATTTGCACTTTTCGCACCAAAGTACGTTAATCTCTAGGAGACAGAACGTGTCTCCTTCCTGGGCGGTATGACGGCTGCATGGTCCCATGGTGTTTATACTTGCGTACTATTGTTTGTACAGATGAACGTGGTACCTTCAGGCATTTGGAAATTGCTCCCAAGGAGGAACCAGACTTGTGGAGGTCTACATTTTCTTTTCTGAGGTCTTGGCTGATTTCTTTTGATTTTCCCATGATGTCAAGCAAAGTGGCACTGTGTTTGAAGGTAGGCCTTGAAATACATCCACAGGTACACCACCAATTGACTCAAATGATGTCAATTAGCCTATCAGAAGCTTCTAAAGCCATGACATCATTTTCTGGAATTTTCCAAGCTGTTTAAAGGCAGAGTCAACTTAGTGTATGTAAACTTCTGACCCACTGGAATTGTGATACAGTGAATTATAAGTGAAATAATCTGACTGTAAACAATTGGTGGAAATATTACGTGTGTCATGAACAAGTAGATGCCCTAACCGACTTGCCAAAACTATAGTTTGTTAACAAGACATTTGTGGAGTGGTTGAAAAACCTAAGTGTATGTAAACTTCAACTTCGACTTCAACTGTAGCTGTCAAAGGGGTGGTTGGGTGCTTGTCATTGTTCAGTTTTTACATGTACAAACAAGACAGATACACTATATATACAGAAGTATGTGGTCACCCTTTCAAATGAGTGGATTCGGCTATTTACATTTACATTTAAGTCTTTTAGCAGACACTCTTATCCAGAGCGACTTACAGTTAGTGAGTGCATAATTATAATTTTTTTCATACTGGCCCCCCGTGGCATTTCAGCCACACCCGTTGATGACAGGTGTATAAAACCGAGCACACAGCCATGCAATCTCCATAGACAAACATTGGCAGTTAATGCTCCATGTGAATAAATATAACGTCACATTTGACAGCAGTGACACCTCCATGTGAGGAAATATAACGTCACATTTGACAGCAGTGACACCTCCATGTAAGGAAATATAACGTCAAATTTGACAGCAGTGACACCTCAGAGGAAGCTAACATAGAAGAGTCATTTTGAAAAGCGATATAAGAGGTATGGTTGGAAATCCCATCTATTGTAATGCTAATCATGATCTTTGTGTTAAATTACCAGAAAAATCACCAAAAAATAAATAGCAGAAAAGGAATATAAAATATTGTGTAATGTAGCTTGTCTGAAGGAGATCTATCTTGATGAGGGCAGCGCTCTGGTATTCCTATAGCACTGTACATTTTTTTAAAAATTTTTAGTCATTTAGCAGACGCTCTTATCCAGAGCGACTTACAGATGGTGAGTGCATACATTTTTCATACTGGCATACATTTTACATGCATCGCTGATGAACAATGCCTGTGTCCCTGTGTTAGTGTGCCCTACTGGAAACATCTCCATTAGTCCATTAGTTCTCGATTGTGAGGGTCCATTTTATTGAGAACACCTCTACAACCTTGTAAACACTGAAAGGAAACTAAAGAACCTCAGCCCGTTCTAATTCTGCTGTGGATATTGGAAGAGTATGACTTTTTCCCTGTCACTGAGAGAAAGAGAGAGGAGGATTCTACTCATTTGTTCACTGCTGGTTGGAAAAGGGCCTGGAAACATTGTAAATGACTTTATTGCTACTGTCTGTCTGACTGGTAGACTACCCGGTGTCTGTCTAACTGGTAGACTACCCGGTGTCTGTCTGATGGTAGACTACCCGGTGTCTGTCTGACTGGTAGACTACCCGGTGTCTGTCTGACTGGTAGACTACCCGGTGTCTGTCTGACTGGTAGACTACCCGGTGTCTGTCTGACTGGTAGACTACCCGGTGTCTGTCTGACTGGTAGACTACCCGGTGTTTGTCTGACTGGTAGACTACCCGGTGTCTGTCTGACTGGTAGACTACCCGGTGTCTGTCTGACTGGTAGACTACCCGGTGTCTGTCTGACTGGTAGACTACCCGGTGTCTGTCTGACTGGTAGACTACCCGGTGTCTGTCTGACTGGTAGACTACCCGGTGTCTGTCTGACTGGTTAGACTACCCGGTGTCTGTCTGACTGGTAGACTACCCGGTGTCTGTCTGGACTGGTAGACTACCCGGTGTCTGTCTGACTGGTAGACTACCCGGTGTCTGTCTGACTGGTAGACTACCCGGTGTCTGTCTGACTGGTAGACTACCCGGTGTCTGTCTGACTGGTAGACTACCCGGTGTCTGTCTGAGGATGCCCTTCTATTGACACGTACTCCTCTCAGATTCTGGTCAGACAGAGATATGAATTAATAGATGACTTTGCTGTCCTTCAAATCAAAATGGATATACATCTATCTGCTGTTTCATTCCTGCCAGTTTCCAACCTTCTGCTTCTCAAACCAACCAACGCTTCTCTAACTTTGAGACAGCCACCTCTTATGCGTGCAGCAGTGGAATGATAATGGGCACCAAACGATAAGATGAAACCTGAGATAGCCATGGGTCTCTGTTCTCTGACAGGGGAAATATCCATGTTCAGTTGAAAGCTTGCAGAGCTCAGGGAATCCCATACATCTTGCATTAGTTATACATCCTTTGCCTTGGCTGGCAGCCAACAGACACATTTTTGGAATTTTTTTTAGGGCCATGTTGTGCTTCAATACAGAACTTGAATTACTGCAATTGAAGGATAACATACACTGAAGTATGTGGACACCCCTTCAAATTAGTGGATTTGGCTATTTCAGCCACACCCGTTGCTGACAGATGTATACAATCGAGCACACAGCCATGCAATCTCCATAAACAAACATTGGCAGTAGAATGGCCCGTACTGAAGAGCTCAGTGACTTTCAACGTGGCACCATCATAGGATGCCACCTTTCCAACGAGTCAGTTCGTCAAATTTCTGCCCTGCTAGAGCTGCCCCCGGTCAACTGTAAGTGCTGTTATTGTGAAGTGGAAACGTCTAGGAACAACAACGGCTCAGCCGTGAAGTGGTAGGCCACAGAAGCTCACAGGACGGGACCGCCGAGTGCTGAAAAATTGTCTGTCCTCGGTTGCAACACTCACTACCGAGTTCCAAACTGCTTCTGGAAGCAAGGTCAGCACAAGAACTGTTCATCAGGAGCTTCATGAAATGGGTTTCCATGGCCGAGCAGCTGCACACAAGCCTAAGATCACCATGTGCAATGCCAAGCGTCGGCTGGAGTGGTGTAAAGCTCGCTGCCATTGGACTCTGGAGCAGTGGAAACTCGTTCTCTGGAGTGATGAATCACGCTTCACCATCTGGCAGTCTAACGGACAAATCTGGGTTTGGCAGATGCCAAGAGAATGGTACCTACCCCAATGCATAGTGCCAACTGTAAAGTTTGGTGGAGGAGGAATAATGGTCTGGGGCTGTTTATCATGGTTCGGGCTAGGCACCTTAGTTCCAGTGAAGGGAAATGTTAACGCTACAGCATACAATTACATTCTAGATGATTCTGTGCTTCCAACTTTGTGGCAACAGTTTGGGGAAGGAGCTTTCCTGTTTCAGCATGACAATTCCCCAGTGCACAAAGCGAGGTCCATACAGAAATGGTTTGTCGAGATCTGTGCGGAAGAACTTGACAGGCCTCTCTCATCTTTTTAAGTGGGAGAACTTGCACAATTGGTGGCTGACTAAATACTTTCTTTCCCCACTGTACTAGATCAAAACCTAGAAAACACACAACAAAGAATATACACACCCTGACTCAACAAATACGAGTCCCCAGAGTCAGGGCGTGACAATTCCCCAAAAGATGATAATGCATTCTTCATAAATGTACTTATCCTTTGTAAAATATTTGGCTTTGCAGGTTTGAAAAACGAAAGTCCATTGTCAGCCTCAAGATCAATAGGGAATTGTCACAGAGAGATTACACATTAAGTGTGTAAATTATACAGCCCTGAACAAACTTCCTGAGATAATGAAATCATTGATCACCAGGGGTGCGCACTTCAGCCAATTGCGTGATGAAACAAACACATTTTCTTCGGGGGTTTGCATGTTGAATTTGTCGTTTCTGTCCGTCGTTCCTCTTGAACGATGTTTCCTCCGCCGTTCCTCTTGAATGATTGAGCATTGCAAACCAAACGAGGCCCTTAGAATCTGCCCCGGCCAAACTGGTTATGAACCCCACTGGAGTTACCAGGCACTCTCCATCTCGCTATGCGATTTCAGAGTATACTGTATATGAAGAGTTATTAGGTGTTATACTAAAAAGAGAGTTATTGGGTGTTATATTCAATATTGCTGTTAAACGTTTAGTCCTTTGGAAGTAAAGTGCTGGTTGGTCTTAGATATCCATGGATTCCATTCCAATGTGTCACTACTCTGCACACTGGTGTTGATGAAACGATCTCAGTATTCTTCTTGTTGCTGTAGTATATTGATTAACCCTCTACAATGAGTGATGCTGATGACTGCTGTGGTGTCATGTTACGTTGGTGCTGTGACTCGGATCAGAAACAACTGCTGAAAACCGATTGAGAGGAGAATATGAGATAGGTACAGTAGAGGTCTGAGAGAGCCTGGTGAGTCCTGTTTACTGGTAAAGGTAGTAGAGGTCTGAGAGAGCCTGGTGAGTCCTGTTGGTAAAGGTAGTAGAGGTCTGAGAGAGCCTGGTGAGTCCTGTTGGTAAAGGTAGTAGAGGTCTGAGAGAGCCTGGTGAGTCCTGTTTACTGGTAAAGGTAGTAGAGGTCTGAGAGAGCCTGGTGAGTCCTGTTGGTAAAGGTAGTAGAGGTCTGAGAGAGCCTGGTGAGTCCTGTTTACTGGTAAAGGTAGTAGAGGTCTGAGAGAGCCTGGTGAGTCCTGTTTACTGGTAAAGGTAGTAGAGGTCTGAGAGAGCCTGGTGAGTCCTGTTTACTGGTAAAGGTAGTAGAGGTCTGAGAGAGCCTGGTGAGTCCTGTTGGTGAAGGTAGTAGAGGTCTGAGAGAGCCTGGTGAGTCCTGTTGGTGAAGGTAGTAGAGGTCTGAGAGAGCCTGGTGAGTCCTGTTGGTGAAGGTAGTAGAGGTCTGAGAGAGCCTGGTGAGTCCTGTTTACTGGTAAAGGTAGTAGAGGTCTGAGAGAGCCTGGTGAGTCCTGTTTACTGGTAAAGGTAGTAGAGGTCTGAGAGAGCCTGGTGAGTCCTGTTGGTAAAGGTAGTAGAGGTCTGAGAGAGCCTGGTGAGTCCTGTTTACTGGTAAAGGTAGTAGAGGTCTGAGAGAGCCTGGTGAGTCCTGTTTACTGGTAAAGGTAGTAGAGGTCTGAGAGAGCCTGGTGAGTCCTGTTTACTGGTAAAGGTAGTAGAGGTCTGAGAGAGCCTGGTGAGTCCTGTTGGTAAAGGTAGTAGAGGTCTGAGAGAGCCTGGTGAGTCCTGTTTACTGGTAAAGGTAGTAGAGGTCTGAGAGAGCCTGGTGAGTCCTGTTTACTGGTAAAGGTAGTAGAGGTCTGAGAGAGCCTGGTGAGTCCTGTTTACTGGTAAAGGTAGTAGAGGTCTGAGAGAGCCTGGTGAGTCCTGTTGGTAAAGGTAGTAGAGGTCTGAGAGAGCCTGGTGAGTCCTGTTTACTGGTAAAGGTAGTAGAGGTCTGAGAGAGCCTGGTGAGTCCTGTTGGTGAAGGTAGTAGAGGTCTGAGAGAGCCTGGTGAGTCCTGTTGGTGAAGGTAGTAGAGGTCTGAGAGAGCCTGGTGAGTCCTGTTGGTGAAGGTAGTAGAGGTCTGAGAGAGCCTGGTGAGTCCTGTTGGTAAAGGTAGTAGAGGTCTGAGAGAGCCTGGTGAGTCCTGTTTACTGGTAAAGGTAGTAGAGGTCTGAGAGAGCCTGGTGAGTCCTGTTTACTGGTAAAGGTAGTAGAGGTCTGAGAGAGCCTGGTGAGTCCTGTTGGTAAAGGTAGTAGAGGTCTGAGAGAGCCTGGTGAGTCCTGTTGGTAAAGGTAGTAGAGGTCTGAGAGAGCCTGGTGAGTCCTGTTTACTGGTAAAGGTAGTAGAGGTCTGAGAGAGCCTGGTGAGTCCTGTTTACTGGTAAAGGTAGTAGAGGTCTGAGAGAGCCTGGTGAGTCCTGTTGGTAAAGGTAGTAGAGGTCCGAGAGAGCCTGGTGAGTCCTGTTTACTGGTAAAGGTAGTAGAGGTCTGAGAGAGCCTGGTGAGTCCTGTTGGTAAAGGTAGTAGAGGTCTGAGAGAGCCTGGTGAGTCCTGTTTACTGGTAAAGGTAGTAGAGGTCTGAGAGAGCCTGGTGAGTCCTGTTTACTGGTAAAGGTAGTAGAGGTCTGAAGGAGCCTGGTGAGTCCTGTTGGTAAAGGTAGTAGAGGTCTGAGAGAGCCTGGTGAGTCCTGTTTACTGGTAAAGGTAGTAGAGGTCTAAAAGAGCCTGGTGGCACCCGATGGTCAGCCTGGATTAGCTGTAGCCAGCTGAGGTTATTGGCCAGGGTAAGGCCGTCCCAGAGGTAACAACCCAGGTCTTTGCACAGAGCAGCCAGACACTTGAGGAATGTATCTCTGACTGACAAGCTGTTTTATTTTAGCAAGGTGAAAGTAAATGGCAGTGGTTATGCAGTGTGTTCTGAGGCCTGATTGGTGCCATCCAAGCGGGGATGTTGTTTTGAGCGATGTCTACTTTCAGTGTGTTCTGAGGCCTGATTGGTGCCATCCAAGCTGGGATGTTGTTTTGAGCGATGTCTACTTTCAGTGTGTTCTGAGGCCTGATTGGTGCCATCCAAGCTGGGATGTTGTTTTGAGCGATGTCTACATTCAGTGTGTTCTGAGGCCTGATTGGTGCCATCCAAGCTGGGATGTTGTTTTGAGCGATGTCTACTTTCAGTGTGTTCTGAGGCCTGATTGGTGCCATCCAAGCGGGGATGTTGTTTTGAGCGATGTCTACTTTCAGTGTGTTCTGAGGCCTGATTGGTGCCATCCAAGCTGGGATGTTGTTTTGAGCGATGTCTACTTTCAGTGTGTTCTGAGGCCTGATTGGTGCCATCCAAGCGTGGATGTTGTTTTGAGCGATGTCTACTTTCAGTGTGTTCTGAGGCCTGATTGGTGCCATCCAAGCGGGGATGTTGTTTTGAGCGATGTCTACTTTCAGTGTGTTCTGAGGCCTGATTGGTGCCATCCAAGCGGGGATGTTGTTTTGAGCGATGTCTACTTTCAGTGTGTTCAGAGGCCTGATTGGTATGTCATAAAAACAACGGGCAAATTAGATCAGCCCTAGTCTCAATAAAGATCGATGGCCATTTTGTCAATTTCCCTACAACGTGTCTAAGGTAGGGACACAACCTGTGTGGCCATTGGTCCATCCTCTCAATGACTTCAGAGATCCCTTGTCATTTACAGTTTTCACCCCTCTCTCCCTCTCACTCTTCTCTCCCTCTCACCCGTCTCCCCAGCTCCATGCCCCCAATGACCATTTGCAATTCATGGAATGCCTTCCTCAAGTCTAAACACGATCGCAGGCATCCTTCTTTCTGAATGCTGAGCTTCATTCTCATCCGGTTATTTCTGTACTCTTTCAGGCTACATATCCTAATCTGTGTTACTAATGATTTGGGGTAGTAGATTCTGTTGCTCAGTAAGTTCTTTCATTGAGTGTATTACCTGAGTTACGGGTAGACTGGGGTGCTGGTAGGCTTCCTACTGCACAGAAAAGGTCGTCCCACATAAATGTCTGTTTCGGGCAAAACAATCTGTGGAAGAAGTGGGTTTACACAAGGATATTTGTTTCTGGCAGAGCATAATAAACACAAGCAAATGTGACTGACCACCTCAATTCGGTCTTACGTAGTAACATTTGAAATTGTGTTTTTTACATTGGATAAAAGTAGAGACTCAGAGCTATAAAGTTGTATATCATACACTGCAGTTGAGGAACAATGGGAAAGTCATTCTGCTTTGAAAGTTGGTAAACTTGTAACATCACCTTTGAGAAAAAGGCCCTTGAATGTTTTGGTACACCTACTGGAGAGCTCTTCTTTGTCTACACCCATTCAGCATCGTTCACAACCTATTTGCCCCACCCATCTCTTTAAGGATTCCCATGTGAGGCCATGTGCTAAACAGAGGGAGTAAAGTAGAGTAGTAAACAACCAAAGATTTCAAGACTAAAAGTGGTAAAAGTAGTAGCCTACAATAAGGAAAAACTTTATCTAGTCCTTGGCCTATAGTGGCTTGCAAAAGTATTCATCCCCCTTGGCGTTCAATTTGGGGAAGTGAAATGAATAAAATTACTTGTTTCAAAAAATTCAAAAAAATAAATAACGGAAAAGTGGTGCGTGCATATGTATTCACCCCCTTTGCTATGAAGCCACTAAATAAGATCTGGTGCAACCAATTACCTTCAGAAGTCACATAATGAGTTAAATAAAGTCCACCTGTGTGCAATCTAAGTGTCACATGACCTGTCGCATGATCTCAGTATATATACACCTGTTCTGAAAGGCCCCAGAGTCTGCAACACCACTAAGCAAGGGGCACCACCAAGCAAGCGGCACCATGAAGACCAAGGAGCTCTCCAAACAGGTCAGGGACAAAGTTGTGGAGAAGTACAGATCGGGGTAGGGTTATAAAAAAATATCTGAAACTTTGAACATCCCACGGAGCACCATTAAATCCATTATTAAAACATGGAAAGAATATGGCACCACAACAAAGCTGCCAAGAGAGGGCCGCCAACCAAAAATCATGGACCAGGCAAGGAGGGCATTAATCAGAGAGGCAACAAAGAGACCAAAGATAACCCTGAAGGAGCTGCAAAGCTCCACAGCGGAGATTGGAGTATCTGTCCAAAGGACCACTTTAAGCCATACACTCCACAGAGCTGGGATTTACGGAAGAGTGGCCAGAAAAAAAGCCATTGCTTAAAGAAAAAAATAAGAAAACATGTTTGGTGTTCGCCAAAAGGCATGTGGGAGACTCCCCAAACATATGGAAGAAGGTACTCTGGTCAGATGAGAAGCTAGTTTCCCAGTCCCTACCGCTGAAAAACATCCCCACAGCATGATGCTGCCACCACCATGCTTCACCGTAGAGATGGTTAATGTTTCATGGTCTGAGAGTCCTTTAGGTGCTTTTTGGCTAACTCCAAGCGGACTGTCATGTGCCTTTTAAATAATAATAAATAATATGCCATTTAGCAGACGCTTTTATCCAAAGGGACTTACAGTCATGTGTGCATACATTTTTACGTATGGGTGGTCCCGGGGATCGAACCCACTACCCTGGCGTAACAAGCGCCGTGCTCTACCAATTGAGCTACAGAGGACCACGTGTAGCTCAGGTGCTTACTGAAGAGTAGCTTCCGTCTAGCCACTCTACCATATAGGCCTGATTGGTGGAGTGCTGCAGAGATGGTTGTCCTTCTGGTAGGTTCTCCCATCTCTACAGAGGAACTCTGGAGCTCTGTCAGAGTGACCATCAGGTTCTTGGTCACCTCCCTGACCAAGGCCCTTCTCCCCCGATTGCTCAGTTTGGCCGGGCAGCCAGCTCTAGGAAGAGTCTTTGTGATTCCAAACTTCTTCCGTTTAAGAATTATGGAGGCCACTGCATTCTTGGGGACCTTCAATTCTTCAGAAATGTTTTGGTACCCTTCCCTTGATCTCTGCCTCGACACAATCCTGTCTCGGAGCTCTACGGACAATCCCTTCGACCTCATGGCTTGGTTTTTGCTCTGACATGCACTGTCAACTGTGGGACCTTATATAGACTGGTGTGTGCCTTTCCAAATCATGTCAAATCCAATTGAATTTACCACAGGTGGACTCCAATCAAGTTGTAGAAACATCTCAAGGATGATCAATGGAAACAGGATGCACCTGAGCTCTATTTCGAGTCTCATACCAAAGGGTAATTATACTTATGTAAATAAGGTATTTCAGTTTTTTATTTGTAATAAATTTGCGTACATTTCTAAAACCTGTTTCATTATGGGGTATTTTGTGTAGATTGATGAGGACAATTTTGTATTAAATACATTTGAGAATAAGGCTGTAACTTAACAAAATGTGGAAAAGTCAAAAGTCAAGGGGTCTGAATACTTTACGAATGCACTGTAGGTACCATGCTAACTAGCTAGCCAACTCATGTGCTAACGTTTGCTGGTAAACCTTTAGGTGGCTGGTTGTAACGTTGTAGATACAATAGATCTCCGATTGTAAAACATCTTCTACTTTTAGTCATAGATATGGCTACCTGTAGTTGTTTAGCTATCTTAGCTTACCTAGCTACCTAAATTAGCAAACAGAAAAATAATTTCATTTCCCCCCACAGTAACACAGTTGTATGTTAGGCAGCAATAAACAATGTGGGTTTCAGTAGAAACCTAAAGTTAGCTAGCTAGCTAGGTAGCGTGCAGGAAAAATAACTTACTTAGCTAGCCACTGTATTTGTCATCTGCCCTCTTGGTGCTGGCATCGGCTGTAGTTGAGCTTCTAGCTAAATCCAACTCTTTATAATAATTGTTTCGAATTCTCTTCGGTATTTTCTATCTGTAAATGCTATTCTTAATGTTAATCAATCAGGATTCAGATGGCCACTATGCTTGTTGTAAATTATATTGCAAATGCCTTAGATGAGATAGAAATAATTGTGCTGCCATGTTTGTAGACTCTTCTCCATAAGGTGTTTTTTTAATCTGTTTTTTAAATCTTATTTTACTGAGTTAAATGAGTTACTTGATGTGGAATAGAGTTCCGTGTAGTCATGGCTCTATGTAGTACTGTGCACCTCCCACTGTCTGTTCTGGACTTGGGGACTGTGAAGAGACATCTGGTAGCATGTCTTGTGGGGTATGCATGGGTGTCTGAGCTGTGTGCTAGTAGTTTAAACAGACAGCTTGTTGCATTCAACATGTCAATATCTCTTACAAATACCAGTAGTGATGAAGTCAATCTCTCCTCTACATTGATCCAGGAGAGATTGACATGCATATTATTAATGTTAGCTCTCTGTGTACATTTAAGGGCCAGCCGCTAGGGACTGTAGGACCTGCCTCGTTGATAGTGATAAATGAGAATGTGTTCTCAGTCAATTTATCTGGTAAAATGTGGGTTAAATAAAATGTTAATAATAATTTACAATCCAGGGTTACTCCGATGCAGTTTAGTCTCCTCAACTTGCTCAATTTCCACATTATTCATTACAAGATTTAGTTGAGGTTTAGGGTTTAGTGAATGATTTGTCCCAAATACAATGCTTTTAATTTTATAAATATTTAGACTAACTTATTTCTTGCCACCCATTCTTAAATGGACTGCAGCTCTTTGTTAAGTGTTGTAGTGATTTCACTTGCTGTGGTAGCTGACGTGTTAGCTATAGTGTTGAGTCATCAGAACACAGTACATAGGCACACAGGCTTTACTCAGAGCCAGTGGCAGGTCATCAGTAAAAATTGAAAAAAGTAAGGGGCCTAGACAGTTGCCCTGGGGAATGCCTGACTCTACCTGGATTATGTTGGAGAGGCTTCCATTAAAGAACACCCTCTTTGTTTTGTTAGATGGGTAACTCCCGATCCACAATTTAGCAGGGGATGACACTTCAGTTTTTCCAGCAGATTATGATCAATAATGTCAAAAGCTGCACTGAAGTCTAACAAAACAGCTCCCAGAATATTTGTATTATCAATTTCTCTCAGCCAATCATCAGTAATTTGTGTAAGTGCTGTACATGTTGAATGCCCTTCCCTATAAGCATGCTGAAAATCTGTTGTTAATTTGTTTACTGTGAAATAGCATTGTATCTGGTCAAAAGTTTACTAAGGGTTGGTAGCAGGCTGATTGGTTGGCTGTTTGAGCCAGTAAAGGGTGCTTTGCTATCCTTGTTAATGGAATTACTTTTGCTTCCCCCCAGGCCTGAGGGCACACACTTTCCTGTAGGCTTAGATTGAAGAGATGGCAAATGGGAGTGGTAATATCATCCGCTATTATCCTCAGTAATTTTCCATCCAAATTGTCAGACCCAGGTGGGTGTATCTATCATAATTAATTGAATTTAGACATACAAATTACCAAACCTAGTCACAGGCTTGGATAACATTGGAAACCCCTTCGGTCTCCACAGAGTTGCCCTCACAAAAAATGAATTTGTTGCAGCAACCGTCCCGCAAGTTTGTGGCAAATTTGCTGCAAACTAAACAGTTTGCCACAAAATTTTGCCAGAAGTTTGCAAATGCTTGACACAAGTGGTGAATCTGCGGCAATCCTTTGGCAACAATAATATTATGGCAAACAGTTCGCCAGAGTTTTTTTATCTGGCAGACAATTCTCTCAAGATTACATTTTAATCAGTGGCAAACCTGTGGCAACAAGTTCCAAGACCAGTAACCGTTGATGATCAATCAGGGGGGGGTAATTAACATCTGTTGGAAAATGGAAACCAAGCTATCTAACTACCAAAGTTGTCCAGTGAGTGTCTAACCTATTCATTAAACTTCCTAATAAACTTTTACATTGTATTAGCTAAATGATGCCTTGTTAGCAATGTCATGTTTTATGGGATAGAGTGAAACACACTTTGTTGATACCAGTTTCAGTCTGTTAGCGCCACTGAATAGCGCTTAGCTAGCTAACGTTAGCTATCATATTTTTGTACAGTTAATGTGATAGGTAGCTAGCTAACTAATGATTTGCCTAAACACTTTTTATTTTTTTTAGGTGAATACGTTACTGTCTTAATATCAATATGCATGTCAATATGCTCGTGTCACGGTTCAGTAGCATGTTAGCTAGCACAACA
>LR778268.1:1358380-1385880 GCA_902810595.1 Coregonus sp. 'balchen' | reverse complement strand
ACTCTTTGGCTGCCGGATCATTCCCTGCAGATTTACCCGCAGGCAGCTAGGAGTTCGAACTGATAACCCACCAGTATTCGGCCTGCCTTTCTGACCTCGAAGATCTGCACTATTCATTTAGCTCTTTCCTCACTACCTTGCCTTTGTTCAACCATGTGACCCGTCTTACCAACCCTTCACTCCTCAAAGTATGACATTTAAAAATGTGGGTGAAACTATCCCTTAAAGTGGCCTAGCCAGTCTCCAGACATTAATCCCATAGAAAATCTGTGGAGGGAGCTGAAGGTTCGAGTTGCCAAACGTCAGCCTCAAAACCTTAATGACTTGGAGAAGATCTGCAAAGAGGAGTGGGACAAAATCCCTCCTGAGATGTGTGGAAACCTGGTGGCCAACTACAAGAAACGTCTGACCTCTGTGATTGCCAACAAGGGTTTTGCCACCAAGTACTAAGTCATTTTTTGCAGAGTGATCAAATACTTATTTCCCTCATTAAAATGCAAATCAATTTATAACAGTTTTGACATTAGTTTTTCTGGATTTTTTTGTTGTTATTCTGTCTCTCACTGTTCAAATAAACCAGGGTTCTTCAATTCCGGTCCTGGAGGGCCGAAACACTTCTGTTTTTTATTTCTACCTGGTAGTTAATTGCACTCACCCGGTGTCCCAGGTCTGAATTAGCCCCTGATTAGAAGGAGAGGATGAAAAACAGAGGTGTTTCGGCCCTCCAGGACCGGAATTGAAGAACCCTGAAATAAACCTACCATTAAAATTATAGACTGATCATTTCTTTGTCAGTGGGCAAACGTACAAAATCATAAGGGGATCAAATACATTTTTCCCTCACTGTACATCTTTATATACTGTATTTGTTTTGATTATTTTTTTTTATTTTTTTTAATTTTATTTAACCAGGTAAGCCAGTTGAGAACAAGTTCTCATTTACAACTGCGACCTGGCCAAGATAAAGCAAAGCAGTGCGATAAAAGCAACACAGAGTTACATATGGGGTATAACAAAACATAAAGTCAAAAAATACAACAGAAAATCTATATACAGTGTGTGCAAATGTAGCAAGTTATGGAGGTAAGGCAATAAATAGGCTATAGTGCAAAATAATTACAATAGTATTAACACTGGAATGCTAGATGTGCAAGAGATTATGTGCAAATAGAGATACTGGGGTGCAAAAGAGCAAAATAAATAACAATATAGGGATGAGGTAGTTGGGTGGGCTAATTTCAGATGGCCTGTGTACAGGTGCAGTGATCGGTAAGGTGCTCTGACAACTGATGCTTAAAGTTAGTGAGGGAGATAAGAGTCTCCAGCTTCAGAGATTTTTGCAATTCGTTCCAGTCATTGGCAGCAGAGAACTGGAAGGAATGGCGGCCAAAGGAGGTGTTGGCTTTGGGAATGACCAGTGAGATATACCTGCTGGAGCGCAGACTACGGGTGGGTGCTGCTATGGTGACCAATGAGCTAAGATAAGGCGGGGATTTGCCTAGCAGTGATTTATAGATGGCCTGGAGCCAGTGGGTTTGACGACGAACATGTAGTGAGGACCAGCCAACAAGAGCGTACAGGTCACAGTGGTGGGTAGCGTATGGGGCTTTGGAGACAAAACGGATGGCACTGTGATAGACTACATCCAATTTGCTGAGTAGAGTGTTGGAGGCTATTTTGTAAATGACATCGCCGAAGTCAAGGATCGGTAGGATAGTCAGTTTTACGAGGGCATGTTTGGCAGCATGAGTGAAGGAGGCTTTGTTGCGAAATAGGAAGCCGATTCTAGATTTAACTTTGGATTGGAGATTCTTTATGTGAGTCTGGAAGGAGAGTTTACAGTCTAACCAGACACCTAGATATTTGTAGTTGTCCACATACTCTAGGTCAGACCCGTCGAGAGTGGTGATTCTAGTCGGGTGGGCGGGTGCCAGCAGCGTTCGATTGAAAAGCATGCATTTAGTTTTACTAGTGTTTAAGAGCAGTTGGAGGCTACTGAAGGAGTGTTGTATGGCATTGATATATATATATATATAAAATGACATTTTTGGTTCAAGCTGGGCTGAAGCGTTTCGCTACACTTTCATTCTATCACAACAATTTATTTTAAATACAAATGTTACATTTTGGGAATTGTGAAAAGTGAATGAATGAATGAAATACAGTTATTACTTAAATAATGACAGTCATTAGTCCATATCTTTAGTAGAGGGATCTTCTGTCACGGTCGTTGAGAGACGGGTCAGACTAAGGTGCAGCGTACATGTTTATTAAGACGAATAAACACTTGACAAAATAACGAACCGCGACGCTCAAACAGTGGCTACAACACAACAAGCCAAACACGAGTCAAGATCCCACAACTAAGGTAGGCAACCAGGCTACCTAAGTATGATCCCCAATCAGAGACAACGAGCGACAGCTGCCTCTGATTGGGAATCACACCCGGCCAAACCTAGACATACACATACTAGATCTCCAACATAGAAATACAATCACATAGATCTCAACAGAAACTCACACCCTGACCCAACCAACAAGAGTTCTCTAGGTCAGGGCGTGACACCTTCAAACGTAATATTTTACATTTGTTCTCTGTGTAACAATGTTTTGAATCGACCCAAATGTAGACCATTATTGGCAAAACAGCATGATTTTATATACCATTTAGCAGACGCTTTTATCCAAAGCAACTTACAGTCATGTGCGCATACATATTTACATATGGGTGGTCCCGGGGATCGAACCCACTACCCTGGCGTTACAAGCGCCGTGCTCTACCAGCTGAGCTACAGAGGACCATGATGTGTGTGTGCTGTCACCTAAGATAGCTGAAGTGTGTCAGTGAACGTGAATATCTATTGATTTGCTCTGGCACTGTCTCATAGGCAGATCTGTGTTAATACCCCTAAAGACAGACACAGTCACACGCACGCTTTGTTTTTCTCAGATTGCAATCTGAGTGTACACGTCAAGTTCAGCTGAGGCTTTAGTCTGATGTTTAGTCCGTGCTTCTACACCTGCATTACTAGCTGTTTGGGGTTTTAGGCTGGGTTTCTGTACAGCACTTCGAGATATTAGCTGATGTAAGAAGGGCTATATAAAATAAAATTGATTGATTGATTGATGTTTGGACTGTTTGGTTCATTAATTAATATAAATCAATTTTAATAATCAATCGTATCTTATGAAAACGTATCTTATGAAATAACACATACTTAGACAATAAGGCTTTGTTTCAATGTGCTATTTAAAAAATGTATATATTCTTGTACATTGTTGACAATTCTCTGATGTGATGTACAGTACGTTCTGAAATGCAGACAATACAAATTGATGATTATAAATTCAACATTGTATCTTGATTGTGTAGGAAAAGCAGTGGGTGGGATGGTAGAGAAGGCTAAAATATATAAGAACATTTTGAAATTAGGATTAGACTGAAAAGAACCCAAGGATTATATTTAAAAAATGACTCAACTGCTGGGTCAATCCCCAACCCAATGTGCTGGGTCAATCCCCAACCCAATGCGCTGGGTCAATCCCCAACCCAAGGCGCTGGGTCAATCCCCAACCCAATGTGCTGGGTCAATCCCCAACCCAATGTGCTGGGTCAATCCCCAACCCAATGTGCTGGGTCAATCCCCAACCCAAGGCGCTGGGTCAATCCCCAACCCAATGTGCTGGGTCAATCCCCAACCCAATGTGCTGGGTCAATCCCCAACCCAATGTGCTGGGTCAATCCCCCAACCCAAGGCGCTGGGTCAATCCCCAACCCAATGTGCTGGGTTTATGTCACAACCCAACACACTGGGTTGTTTTAACCCAACAATATAGTCATACATACCCAGCAGCTGGGTCAAGGTGCTGGGTTAGAAACACAACCTAACCCCACTAGGTTGAATTAACCCAGCATTTTTTTTGTGTAGATTTAGGAAAAAATTATATGAATTGCCATATTAGACATAACTCAATTTCTACCTTTTTTTAAGATGCCAAAATAAAATGTTTTCAGTATCCTAATTTTGTTTTATTTTCTGATTGTTTCAACAAGCCATCTACAAAGTTCCCTCAAAAAGGGAATAGTTCTGAACTGGTTTTGATTAAAGTTTTGTTTTAATTATTTAAAATTAGTTAATTATCTTTTAAGCTTCCATTGGTTAAAATCTATTGCTCAGTTATCACTTGGCTCATGTAAACCTCCTAAGGTCAATATTTCTCTCACGTAAATGTTGTAGCTACATAAAACGATGAAATAAACGATTTATTTGGGAAATATCCAGTCGTCACCTCTTTTCTTCATTAGCGTGCTGATGTTTTCAAGTTGTATTGGATTTGTATTTATCTGTTAAGACATTGAATACATATTTAGTATATTTACTACATTTAATGTTGTAGTTTTTTTCTCTCTGAGAAGTAAGTTCATTTAAAGTTATGTGATTTGGTTTAAAGATACATTTCAGTGTTGTTAACACACAGTAACCCCAAAACCTGATCTCATTTGCATATTCATACTGAATTTGTAGCAACATTTACAGAAAACAAAATGTCCTCCACAGGTTTTCCCAGAATTGTTTGTCAGAAGTTCACAAGTTGCTGCAAATTTACCACAACAGTTTGCCAAAATACACATTTGTGAAAAATTGGCCAAAGGTTTGCCACAACTGTTTGCCAGAAGCCTGTTTGTCGGTAAGGGTGGGTGAAGCTGCTTTGAGTTGGGTTTTTTTGTTGCCTTTTATGTGGAGCGATCAGAGATCTCTGAAATGAGACGTTCTCGTCCCCCTTGTTCAGTTCAGAGTAATGATCAGAAACCTGTATGTTGATAAATGTGTCTGTTCTTCTTAATATGTTTTGTAATTTTGTATATTGTATGTTGTATATATGTTTGGTGTATTTCTGCAGGGCCCATCTGAAAAAGAGACCCTAGTCTCAGTATGACTTCCCTGTCAAAATAAAGGTTTATTATTAATAATAATAATAATAATAATAATAATAATAATAATATTCATTTTTAAACATGTATGGTTGAATGTCACCATGTAGCTAATAAAACATTAAAAAAAGGCTCCTTTGTGTTGATGCACCATGTAGCTAATAAAACATTAAAAAAAGGCTCCTTTGTGTTGATGCACCATGTAGCTAATAAAACATTTAAAAAAGGCTCCTTTGTGTTGATGAGAGGAATCACTGCAAGCCATTGCGGGGGCGGCAGGTAGTGTAGTGTTTAAGAGCGTTGTGCCAGTAACCGAAAGGTCGCTGGTTCTAATCCCCGAGCCGACTAGGTGAAAAATCTGTTGATGTGCCCTTGAGCAAGGCACTTAACCCTAATTGCTCATGTAAGTCGCTCTGGATAAGAGCGTCTGCAAAATGTAAATGGTCAGTTCTTTCGGTTTTGCCCAAGGGATTGTGTTTTTAGTGTCTGCCTCCCTTTCAAAAAAGCCTACCTTGAGGGAGGCACGAGGCCAGAGCACGAAGCACCGCCTCACATGAGAAGTAGTCCTTCAGAGACTGGAAAGAAATGTGTCAGCTTGTATATTTAGCAATGAACCTGCCTATAGGAAACATCGCTGAAAGACATCCAATGGACAAACACGCACAAAAACATATAGTGATCAGTATCACGTAGAGCCTTTGCGAAAAAGCAGGACTATATTTATTATCAGCTCTCCCCCCACCCCCATCAGTACACCGGAAGCCGTCATAGGGTGTATCATTCAGCGTGTGAAGACCTGACCTGCCTTCCTCCTGGGCAATTACATGTGAAAACACATTTCACTGACCTAGAAATGCCTTGGACATGATGAAAACAGATTCCCACAGGGTGAAATCCCCTTTAACAGACTTAACCAAATGAACATATTTCTGAAAAAACATTTACCCAGTGTCCTTTACAGTCTTAATCGATTTAACCAAATGAACACGTTTCAGAAAAACATTTACCAATTTGGTTGGAGAAACATTCTCACGTCATAGGCCAACTCGGCTGAATATGAAACATTTTTAAAATGTGGCCCTCGGTACATTACGAAAGGAAACAGTTGTACTTAAATTTGGCCAGTGGCCAGTGAGACTGAGAGGATCTGGACGGCTGTCAAACCACAGAGGTTCTCAGCTGTGTTTCCCGTTCCCTCTGGGTACTCCCAGCACTGGAGCCCGTAACCAGAGCAACCAGAGAGGCTGTGAGAAATACAGGCCACACAAGACGTGTTAGTAGTTATAAGAATTAGCCTTCTAAGGCTGATGGGGAGGGAGGGAAGCAGAGCTGTTGGACCAGAATAGATCATGACTGCAACGTACGTTTAATAACGGACGTCACTGAGATCTAAACGGAAATTATGTTAAGTGAGCAAAAACACTGAGGATGGAGTGAGTGAGAGACCCCTCTTCCTTGTGCCTGGTCTCAGCAACTTTTGAATGGACAGCATTCATTTACCTCCATGGAGGTATCTTATATACAGTGAGGGGGGAAAAAGGATTTGATCCCCTGCTGATTTTGTACGTTTGCCCACTGACAAAGAAATAATCAGTCTATAATTTTAATGGTAGGTTTATTTGAACAGTGAGAGACAGAATAACAAAACAAAAATCCAGAAAAACGCATGTCAAAAATGTTATAAATTGATTTCAAAGAACTGATTCTAGCTCTGAAAGAATCCAAAAAGTGACCAATTATTTCGCTGAGGCGTGGCTGTGAAAAGATTCAGCATGCTACTGGCATTACACACCTGGCTAAAAGACCTGTAGCTCTGTTGGGATAATTTTTATAGATAACTTTTACACCTTTTGAAAACAGAAGATCTACAGGAATGAGTCCATCCAAATCATCTTGGCTCCTGGACTCTATGCACGCATTCCAAGACTGCATTCCAATGATAAATTTGACATTTCAGTCATTTAGCAGACGCACTTACAGGAGCAATTGGGGTTAAGAACCTTGCTCAAGGGCACATTGACAGATTTTTTCAGCTAGTCGTTCAGGGATTTGAACCAGCAACCTTTTGGTTCCTGTCCCAAGGCTGTTAACACTAGGCTACCTGCCGCCCCAGTGACCCAAGCTCTGCTCAGTCGCTGAGTTGTCGTAGTGCTGTTTAAATGTACGTTATCCCAGGGGCGTTTGGCAATCATAATATAAGTAACTCTGTCGATCCTATAGCTATTGTATGTAGTAATCATGCGCCTATGAACCTTAGTTAAA
The DNA here is from genome assembly GCA_902810595.1 of Coregonus sp. 'balchen'. Lineage (NCBI taxonomy): Eukaryota > Metazoa > Chordata > Actinopteri > Salmoniformes > Salmonidae > Coregonus > Coregonus sp. 'balchen'. The sequence continues at coordinate 1,378,685 of LR778268.1, read as the reverse complement.
CTATTAGCGCTGAGGCGATTTGCCCTAGTAGGAAGTCCACTGTGTATCAGCTCAAACATAAATATGTCTACCTCTGATAAGCCTCCCAGTAAAGCCATAAAAACAATCAAGAATCCCAGAAAAGTGCTCAGAATAGCCCACATTAACATATATAGTCTAAGAAACAAGGTTCATGAAATCGATAACTTGCTGGCAACAGATAACATTCATATTCTGACTATCTCTGAAACTCACTTAGATAATACCTTTGACAATAAAGTGGTAGCAATACATGGTTTCAACATCTTCAGAGGAGACAGGAGAGACAGGAATGCCAATGGCGGAGGTGTTGCCGTTTATGTTCAGTCATATTCCTGTAAAGCTTAGAGAGGATCTCATGTTAAATACTGTTGAAGTAATATGGCTACAGGTTCACCTGCCTCACCTAAAGCCCATTCTGGTGGGAAGCTGCTATAGACCACCAAGTGATAACAGTCAGTATCTGGATAATGTGTGTGAAATGCTTGATAATGTATGTGATAAAAACAGAGAGGTATATTTTCTGGGTGACCTAAATATTGACTGGCTTTCATCAAGCTGCCCACTCAAGAAAAAGCTTCAAACTGTTGCCAGTGCCTGCAACCTGGTTCAGGTTATCAGTCAACCTACCAGGGTAGTTACAAACAGCACAGGAATTAAATCATCCACATGTGTTGATCACATCTTTACTGATGCTGCAGAAAAATGCTCTAAATCAGAATCCAAATCCATCGGATGTAGTGATTATAATATCATAGCCATATCTAGGAAAACCAAAGTTCAAAACGCTGGGCCTAATATAGTGTATAAGAGGTCATACAATACGTTTTGTAGTGATTCCTATGCTGGTCTGTGGTGTGTAATTAGGAGCAAACAGACGCTGCACTTTAACACATTAATGAAATTGCTTATTCCAGTTACTAATAAGCATGCACCCATTAAGAAAATGACTTTAACAACTGTTAAATCCCTGTGGATTGATGGGGAATTAAAAAATTGTATGGTTGAGATGGATGAAGCAAAAAGAATGGCAAATAGGTCTGGCTGCAAAGTCGATTGGCAAACGAACTGTAAATTGAGAAATCATGTGACTAAACTGAATAAAAAGAAGAAGAAACTGTACTGTGAAACAAAGATAAATGACATAAAGAACGATAGTAAAAAGCTTTGGAGCCCCTTCAATGAAATGTTGGGCAAAAAGGCAAACTCAGCTCCATTATTCATTGAATCAGATGGCTCATTCATCACAAAACCCACTGATACTGCCAACTACTTTACTTATTTTTTTCAATGGCAAAACTAGCAAACTTAGGGGGGATGTCTCAGACAGCACACAAAGTCAGTGTGAATATAGTGCCCATTCACACTTTCTGTTCCCAATCTGGCAGAGGCACGTCAGAAATCTGCTTTTGAGTGACCACAGGTACCAGTCTTTAGATCCTCAGAGTGGTCAGGAAGTGACAAGACTCTTCAGATAAGTAGTAATGAGTAATAATAATATGCCATTTAGCAGACGCTTTTATCCAAAGCGACTTACAGTCATGTGTGCATACATTTTTACGTATGGGTGGTCCCGGGGATCGAACCCACTACCCTGGTGTTACAAGCGCCATGCTCTACCAATTGAGCTACAGAGGACAAGTGTCCAACGTAACCTATTTGATGCAATGCTGGATAAGTAGCTAGCCTTGTGTATCTGTATTCATAGACACTGTGGACCATACTGTCTTGGTGCAGAGATTGGAGTGTGTTGGGATTACTGGTCGTGCTCTGGAATGGTATGTAAACTACCTGTCAAATAGAACCCAGTGTGTTAATGCAGATGGTTGTAAGTCTGACACTACAGAGCTGCAGTTCCTCAAGGATCCATGTTAGGTCCCCTGTAGTTTATTATCTAGATCGACAACATTGGGAACCATATTGAGACAACTCATTTTTTATGTGGATGACACTGTTCTCTATTCAAGTGGCAGCAGGTTGACTTTGGCTTTTGAAAAAGCTCAAACATCTTTAATATCATTCAACAGAGTCTGTACAAAATGCATGGTATTTTCCAATACTAAACACTCTGAAAACCATGTAATTACTACCTTGGAAGGACATTGCGTAGAGCAAGTCAAAATGTAAAAGTATCTGGGAGTTTGGGTGGAAGTTGAGCTTCACCTCCCATGAAGAGAACCTTATCAGGAAACTCAAGCTGCTTATTAGGTTTTATTACTTGTACTTTTCTCTGTGTTGGTGATTCTATTCGTGTGCAAGCCTCAAGCTCTACCCTGAATGCTCTTGACTGTTTATCATGCAGCCTTTCGTTTTGACCTCAATCAGAGACGTCTAACTCACCTTTATCTCTACAGTGCTGTCAGGTGGACAACGCTATCAACAGGCTGAAACACTGGTCTTTTTAGGAAAACTGGCATTTTATCTATCCTCTCTTTTAGCTTTAAATAAAATCACATCCAAGTTCAGATCCCAATCTTGTTTTATGCTAACAGTCACGTAAATCAGAACCGAGCATGGAAAACAGGTCCTTTCATCACTCAACCCCCTGGTCTTGGAATTCGCTCCAAGCCAACCTAAAACTCCAGAAACCTGGTGTCCCTGGAGGAGTTCTAAGGACGAATAGATGAACAGGTTGTTGAGACATGTAGTTGTTTCTAGTTGTCACTAGTTTATTGTTGTCTCATGGAAGGAAACGTGTTGTTTTAGTTCACACACCACACACCTACCTGAACACACACACATCAACATCCACTGTTTTGTTTTGCTGTTGCCGGTGTCGTCCATCTGTGTTGTCCGTTTTTAGTCTTACTTTATTGATTTTGGATCACTACCCACCTCCAGACACTGAGGTAAATGTTCAACCTGGACAAAGCAACATGAGCTGAGTTTATCGCCATGACGACAGGTCCCTCTGCCACTGCTGTCTATGTGTAAAGTTGATAGAGTGAGAACTGATCACTAATAACAGTAGTGAGTTGATAGAGTGAGAACTGATCACTAATAACAGTAGTGAGTTGATAGAGTGAGAACTGATCACTAATAACAGTAGTGAGTTGATAGAGTGAGAACTGATCACTAATAACAGTAGTGAATTGATAGAGTGAGAACTGATCACTAATAACGGTAGGGAGTTGATAGAGTGAGAACTGATCACTAATAACAGTAGTGAGTTGATAGAGTGAGAACTGATCACTAATAACAGTAGTGAATTGATAGAGTGAGAACTGATCACTAATAACAGTAGTGAGTTGATAGAGTGAGAACTGATCACTAATAACGGTAGGGAGTTGATAGAGTGAGAACTGATCACTAATAACAGTAGTGAGTTGATAGAGTGAGAACTGATCACTAATAACAGTAGTGAATTGATAGAGTGAGAACTGATCACTAAAAACAGTAGTGAGTTGATAGAGTGAGAACTGATCACTAATAACAGTAGTGAGTTGATAGAGTGAGAACAGATCACTAATAACAGTAGTGAGTTGATAGATGGAGAATTGATCACCAATAACGGTAGTGAGTTGATAGAGTTGATAGTTTTCCCGCTCAGAGCGGATTCTAGTTCTGACTAGTTCAATCTCTCTAGTTACTCTCTGGTTGGGCAATATTTGGTGGATGAGGCTTGTGATTCAAGGTGGGGTTACGCAAGGCTCTGTGTTGAGCTCTTTACTGTTGTCACAGTGGACAAAACATTTTTCCTACAAAAGCCTGGCTCACACAATAGCAAATACCTGCTATTGCTGTTGGTCAACACAATATTTGGTAAGACTGTCTGTCTATGAGCCATATAGGGCACTACAGATGGTATGACTGTCTGTCTATGAGCCATATAGGGCACTACAGATGGTATGACTGTCTGCCTATGAGCCATATAGGGCACTACAGATGGTATGACTGTCTGTCTATGAGCCATATAGGGCACTACAGATGGATTATGCACCTATACACCGGACTATTGACCCTCTGGGACAGTAAAGTATTCATTCATTCAGGTGGTTCCAATAAAATCTTACCCAGTATTAAATATTCTCAGATTCTCTGATTGTTCTTATGTATATCTGCAATGTGAACAAAGTTGCAGTGTGATTCATTGCATTACAGTTTGACTCCTGGTTTGTCTAGCATTTTCTGTCAATTTTAATTGGGGACTGATGGAACCATAAAGCCAAAGACATATGACCATTAGTCAGTCTTTTGAACTCATGGAGGAGCAAACGTTTGTATTCGCATGAATCACCAATAAACTCATCCTTTGTCACATAGCATCTAGACGTGGTCGAGGTTACACTTTTCTGTTGCCTGAAAGTAAATAAGTTGTCCAATTTATCCTGTCACCATCTGTGAGGTTCAAATTATAGAGCTGAGCTGGTCTGTTTATTTTCAGCCTTGTGCTCTTTTAACCAACGACCGAATCACATCGATCTGAGTGGGTCTGACGTGACGTCTGAAACATGTTGTGGTTTTAGATGGTCTGTTTGTTCTTCTTTGTTTAAACATTTACAGCATTATTTACAATTTGCACGGTAACAAGTCATAAATATACTTTTCCCATTTTTATCCCGTGTGCTCATGGGAGACGTGTTGTCACCGGGCCTACTAATAATCTTTGAATGAATAAATAAAGTTGAACATGAGTGAAATACAATGTTAACATGATTAATCTGTGTTGTTTTTATTGCACTACTTTGCTTTATCTTGGCCAGGTCGCAGTTGTAAATGAGAACCTGTCCTCAACTGGCTTACCTGGTTAAATAAAGGTGAAAAAAAATAATAATAATAATTTTTTATAATAATAAGAATAATAATCAATGTGTCTATCAATTGTCTTAGCAGACATGTATAGACAAATGATCACCAACCTATATGCTAGATATGTGAGCCTCGAGACCAGTCTGTACTGTACTGAAAGTCTAGGAGTCTCTGAGAAGCTAACACAGTCAAGGTGATGCATCCAATGACCTTCTCTTTGTCTAGAGGATGGACCTTCTCTCTGTCTAGAGGATGGGCCTTCTCTCTGTCTAGAGGATGGACCTTCTCTCTGTCTAGAGGATGGGCCTTCTCTCTGTCTAGAGGATGGGCCTTCTCTCTGTCTAGAGGATGGGCCTTCTCTCTGTCTAGAGGATGGGCCTTCTCTCTGTCTAGAGGATGAGCCTTCTCTCTGTCTAGAGGATGGGCCTTCTCTCTGTCTAGAGGATGGGCCTTCTCTCTGTCTAGAGGATGGGCCTTCTCTCTGTCTAGAGGATGGGCCTTATCTCTGTCTAGAGGATGGGCCTTCTCTCTGTCTAGAGGATGGGCCTTCTCTCTGTCTAGAGGATGGGCCTTCTCTCTGTCTAGAGGATGGGCCTTATCTCTGTCTAGAGGATGGGCCTTCTCTCTGTCTAGAGGATGGGCCTTCTCTCTGTCTAGAGGATGGGCCATCTCTCTGTCTAGAGGATGGGCCTTCTCTCTGTCTAGAGGATGGGCCTTCTCTCTGTCTAGAGGATGGGCCTTCCCTCTGTCTAGAGGATGGGCCTTCTCTCTGTCTAGAGGATGGGCCTTCTCTCTGTCTAGAGGATGGGCCTTCCCTCTGTCTAGAGGATGGGCCTTCTCTCTGTCTAGAGGATGGGCCTTCTCTCTGTCTAGAGGATGGACCTTCTCTCTGTCTAGAGGAGGATGGGCCTTCTCTCTGTCTAGAGGATGGGCCTTCTCTCTGTCTAGAGGATGGGCCTTCCCTCTGTCTAGAGGATGGGCCTTCTCTCTGTCTAGAGGATGGGCCTTCTCTCTGTCTAGAGGATGGGCCTTCTCTCTGTCTAGAGGATGGGCCATCTCTCTGTCTAGAGGATGGGCCTTCTCTCTGTCTAGAGGATGGGCCTTCTCTCTGTCTAGAGGATGGGCCTTCCCTCTGTCTAGAGGATGGGCCTTCTCTCTGTCTAGAGGATGGGCCTTCTCTCTGTCTAGAGTATGGGCCTTCTCTCTGTCTAGAGGATGGGCCTTCCCTCTGTCTAGAGGATGGGCCTTCTCTCTGTCTAGAGGATGGGCCTTCTCTCTGTCTAGAGGATGGGCCTTCCCTCTGTCTAGAGGATGGACCTTCTCTCTGTCTAGAGGATGGGCCTTCTCTCTGTCTAGAGGATGGACCTTCTCTCTGTCTAGAGGAGGATGGGCCTTCTCTCTGTCTAGAGGATGGGCCTTCTCTCTGTCTAGAGGATGGGCCTTCCCTCTGTCTAGAGGATGGGCCTTCCCTCTGTCTAGAGGATGGGCCTTCTCTCTGTCTAGAGGATGGGCCTTCTCTCTGTCTAGAGGATGGGCCTTCCCTCTGTCTAGAGGATGGGCCTTCTCTCTGTCTAGAGGATGGGTCTTCTCTCTGTCTAGAGGATGGGTCTTCTCTCTGTCTAGAGGATGGGCCTTCTCTCTGTCTAGAGGATGGGCCTTCTCTCTGTCTAGAGGATGGGCCTTCTCTCTGTCTAGAGGAGGATGGACCTTCTCTCTGTCTAGAGGATGGGTCTTCTCTCTGTCTAGAGGATGGGCCTTCTCTCTGTCTAGAGGATGGGCCTTCTCTCTGTCTAGAGGAGGATGGGCCTTCTCTCTGTCTAGAGGATGGACCTTCTCTCTGTCTAGAGGATGGGCCTTCCCTCTGTCTAGAGGATGGGCCTTCTCTCTGTCTAGAGGATGGGCCTTCTCTCTGTCTAGAGGAGGATGGGCCTTCTCTCTGTCTAGAGGAGGATGGGCCTTCTCTCTGTCTAGAGGATGGGCCTTCTCTCTGTTTAGAGGATGGGCCTTCTCTCTGTCTAGAGGATGGGCCTTCTCTCTGTCTAGAGGATGGGCCTTCTCTCTGTCTAGAGGATGGGCCTTCTCTCTGTCTAGAGGATGGGCCTTCTCTCTGTCTAGAGGATGGGCCTTCTCTCTGTCTAGAGGATGGGCCTTCCCTCTGTCTAGAGGATGGGCCTTCTCTCTGTCTAGAGGATGGGCCTTCTCTCTGTCTAGAGGATGGGCCTTCTCTCTGTCTAGAGGATGGGCCTTCTCTCTGTCTAGAGGATGGGCCTTCTATCTGTCTAGAGGATGGGCCTTCTCTCTGTCTAGAGGATGGGCCTTCTCTCTGTCTAGAGGATGGGCCTTCTCTCTGTCTAGAGGATGGGCCTTCCCTCTGTCTAGAGGATGGACCTTCTCTCTGTCTAGAGGATGGGCCTTCTCTCTGTCTAGAGGATGGGCCTTCTCTCTGTCTAGAGGATGGGCCTTCTCTCTGTCTAGAGGATGGGCCTTCTCTCTGTCTAGAGGATGGGCCTTCTCTCTGTCTAGAGGATGGGCCTTCCCTCTGTCTAGAGGATGGACCTTCTCTCTGTCTAGAGGATGGGCCTTCTCTCTGTCTAGAGGATGGGCCTTCTCTCTGTCTAGAGGATGGGCCTTCTCTCTGTCTAGAGGATGGGCCTTCTCTCTGTCTAGAGGAGGATGGACCTTCTCTCTGTCTAGAGGATGGGTCTTCTCTCTGTCTAGAGGATGGGCCTTCTCTCTGTCTAGAGGATGGGCCTTCTCTCTGTCTAGAGGATGGGCCTTCTCTCTGTCTAGAGGATGGGTCTTCTCTCTGTCTAGAGGATGGGCCTTCTCTCTGTCTAGAGGATGGGCCTTCTCTCTGTCTAGAGGATGGGCCTTCTCTCTGTCTAGAGGATGGGCCTTCTCTCTGTCTAGAGGATGGGCCTTCTCTCTGTCTAGAGGATGGGCCTTCTCTCTGTCTAGAGGATGGGCCTTCTCTCTGTCTAGAGGATGGGCCTTCTCTCTGTCTAGAGGATGGGCCTTCTCTCTGTCTAGAGGATGGGCCTTCTCTCTGTCTAGAGGATGGGCCTTCTCTCTGAGCTTGGTTCCTCTCAAGGTTTCTTCCACCCAGAGTTTCCCCTTGCCACTGTGTTTCTCTTCTGGGTCTAGGTCAGGTTACTGTAAAGCGCTGTTGATGTTAAAAGGGCACAAATAAATGTAACATTGGATTGACCGATTGACTGATTCTAGATGTAAATGAACTATGTAGGTTCATTATGATATGGCCTGAATACAGCACTTCTCCTGAACTGTAGAGGAGAGAGTTGGAGTTTAGGTAAACAAGTCTGACCGCTGTGGCCTATCTACTGTCTATTGCTACATTATTTTCCACTTTGACAGGTGCCACTTCTGTTGTGCTTAATGTGTTCACCTGGACAGCTGGGCCACTTCTGTTGTTGTGCCTAATGTGTTCACCTGGACAGCTGGGACACTTCTGTTGTTGTGCCTAATGTGTTCACCTGGACAGCTGGGCCACTTCTGTTGTTGTGCCTAATGTGTTCACCTGGACAGCTGGGCCACTTCTGTTGTTGTGCCTAATGTGTTCACCTGGACAGCTGGGCCACTTCTGTTGTGCTTAATGTGTTCACCTGGACAGCTGGGACACTTCTGTTGTTGTGCCTAATGTGTTCACCTGGACAGCTGGGCCACTTCTGTTGTGCTTAATGTGTTCACCTGGACAGCTGGGCCACTTCTGTTGTTGTGCCTAATGTGTTCACCTGGACAGCTGGGCCACTTCTGTTGTTGTGCCTAATGTGTTCACCTGGACAGCTGGGCCACTTCTGTTGTGCTTAATGTGTTCACCTGGACAGCTGGGACACTTCTGTTGTTGTGCCTAATGTGTTCACCTGGACAGCTGGGCCACTTCTGTTGTGCTTAATGTGTTCACCTGGACAGCTGGGCCACTTCTGTTGTTGTGCCTAATGTGTTCACCTGGACAGCTGGGCCACTTCTGTTGTTGTGCCTAATGTGTTCACCTGGACAGCTGGGTCACTTCTGTTGTTGTGCCTAATGTGTTCACCTGGACAGCTGGGCCACTTCTGTTGTTGTGACTAATGTGTTCACCTGGACAGCTGGGCCACTTCTGTTGTTGTGACTAATGTGTTCACCTGGACAGCTGGGTCACTGAAGCATCAGATGATTGTCCCAGTGCTAAAGTAAGTTGCTGCTTAATGTGTTCACCTGGGAGTAGGGCTGAGCCATTAACTGCCGTGTTTTGTTTTTGGGGTTATTAAACAACTAATTGACCTGACTTCGGTTCAATTACTTGAATTCCGTTTCGTTCATTTATTTTTTTTGTCAGAGAGAATCAAATCATTCACGAGAGAAATCTGAGAGATCAAGTCAAGAACTATGTGGGACGCTGGGCTGAAGGCCAATTGGTAAGTGGCTCTGGATAAGAGCGTCTGCTAAATGACGTACATGTAAATGTAAAGGCAGTTTTAGTTTTCATTAAGCAAATATTCAACCTTGTTCAGCGCAGAAATGTGGTAATTAACCACAACGACCATAATCCATTGTGCAATTTTTTCCCGGCTCAAGATGCGAAGCGGGAGGTTTCACTCTTGCCAAAATCAGTCCAAAATAAGCAAAATTAGTTTGTATGGGCTTATTCTGGACCTAAGCTTGGGATGACGACTCCCATTGTTAGGGCGGAGACATCAGCGTCTCGTCATTATATATAGATCTCTGGACGGATACACTTTTATGCCTGCTACGTTAGGTTAAATACACACAGACCACACACAACACAATGACAAGGGACTGAGACAGGTTAAATACACAGACCACACACAACACAATGACGAGGGACTGGGACAGGTTAAATACACACAGACCACACACAACACAATGACGAGGGACTGGGACAGGTTAAATACACAGACCACACACAACACAATGACGAGGGACTGAGACAGGTTAAATACACAGACCACACACAACACAATGACGAGGGACTGGGACAGGTTAAATACACAGACCACACAACACAATGACGAGGGACTGGGACAGGTTAAATACACAGACCACACAACACAATGACGAGGGACTGAGACAGGTTAAATACACACAGACCACACAACACAATGACGAGGGACTGAGACAGGTGGTGAAAGTATGCCTTATCTACTTTGAAGAACTAGTAAAATAATTTGGTCAGACAGCTCTGCAGCATACTTAGGCAGGCTAGCGAAATAGGATGACTAAAGACAGTACAGTATGGGGAGAACAGAAATAAATGGCTGGCTGACTGCTACTGCCTGAGCAGAGATGAGATGATGACTTTAAGGAATAACATTTAACATTTTAGTCATTTAGCAGACGCTCTTATCCAGAGTGCATACATGTTTTTTGTTTTTTTGTTTTTTTCATACTGGCCCCCCATGGGAATCGAACCCACAACCCTGGCGCCATGCTCTACCAACTGAGCTAAACTGAACTCAATAATATACACAACTGAAATATTGTATTATTTCATAGTAATTTACTATTTTTCTATTGATGGCTACCCATGTGATGAGGTGTGAATGACGGAGTTTATTCAGTTTATTCAGAGTACATGAATAAAGTGCGGCAAGCATCAAAACGAAACTAGCACAAGGGAAAAATCCACCTTGGCTACATACAAGGAAAGAGTAGCTCAACCGAGCTACTCACTCTCACAATGAACAACCACTCACAAAGGACAAGGGGGCAGAGGGAACACTTATACACAGACTAATGAGGGAATGAGTCCCAGGTGTGTGTGATTGACAAGACAAGACAAGACAAATGGAGTGATGATAAATGGAGTGGTAGTGGCTAGTAAGCCGGTGACGACGAACGCCGAAACCTGCCCGAGCAAGGAGGAGGGACAGCCTCGGCTGAAACAATGGGAAAGTAATTCTTCTTTGAAAGTTCATCAACTTGTAACATCACCTTTGAGAAAAGGGCTCTTGAACGTTTTGGTACAACTACTGGAGAGCGCTTCTTTGTCTACACCCATTCAGCATCGTTCACACCCTCTTAAGCTTTAGCCCCACCCATCGCTTTAAGGATTCACATGTGAGGCCATGTGCTAAACAACCAAAGATTTCAAGACTAAAGCCTGGTTTATACTACGGATGTATTCGTACATTTCATCTGGAGTGCCAGAGTGTGCTCTGGGCGTTTGTAAACTCAGAGCGTTGTCAGATTGTCTGTTCGTAAATTCAGAGCGTTTCGCTCTCGGAGCATTCAGAGCGCACACTGGACGCTCTGACCTGAGGAGTAGGGTTGATCCGAGCGTTCTGACCTAACAACAGCAGTCAAGCACCCAAGCTAACTGGCTAACGTTGGCTAGCTTGCTAGGTACTTCCAGACACAAATGAGAGAACAGCTCACTCTGAACATTTTACTCGCCCTAGCAGAGCTGGTTAGGCAGTTTTAATGTTATCCAGAGCAATTTAATTACGCTTTTTTTGCCAACGTTTACTGACACCGGCCATATTCAACGGGAGTGCCTTGAAATCGGACTAGATAGCCAGAGAGAATTTACCAGCTACGTCTATCAACAGTTGTCGCATTGACATCATGAACATTCTATTGAAATGGTTACTTGCATAGTGGAGTCTTTTGTTTAGACATGTAGCTAGCTAGCTAAACAATGAACTATAATCCCAACTCATAACGTTACTATCCTGCATGAATCTGCAGGTAGCTAACCAACCAGGTTCAATGTTAGCTTGCTAACATTAGGCTATAACTAGCAATGCAAATAGCTCTGAGATATGAATAATATTGCTTCAGAGATCATACACATAACGTTAGCTAGCAAGCCAGCCAGCTAACATTAGCTAGCTAGCTAACAGTACACTTTAACTTGAAATGAAAACAACTTTCAGACAAAATTAGAAATGTGTAATATCTGAAAATGTAGCTAGCTAGACTATCTTACCCGTATACATGGATGGACGCTTCTCCCTCTCTGTCACGGATGCCATGGTTGCCCTTAGTTTGAAGATGTAATCCGGAGACAGGTGTTTTATACAACAGCCTTCTGTGTGTTCTCTTTTCGACTCCGTCTGCATATTTACAATCAAACTCCAGAGTTTTCTCCATCTCCTTAGCTATCATACTCTAATTCCACTGATTTCAAAACTCGGTCCTCCAGAAAGTGGAGAGCAACACTTATGCAGTTCTACTACGTGATATCTTTCAAAAAATCTGTGTTAGTATTACCTACATATACTGACCAGCTCATGTTATAGACAGAAGCGTGCTATATGGCAGACCAATCCAAACTCATCTCTCGGCATGTCCAGCCCACTCATTATCTCAACCAATCATGGCTAGCGGGAAGGTTGCTGTCTTTTTCCATGGCTAAACCAACTAGGCTCGTAATTTAACCATTTTATTCGTATTTACAGATGGCATGTCACGATCGTCGGGAACAGATGAGGACCAAGGCGCAGCGTTGCAGGCAAACATACTCTTTATTGAGCGAAACGCGATCAAAACAACAAAGACGGTAACGTGACAGTACACGGTCAAACACAACCAACTTGAAACAAGAACCCACAAAAACAAAGGAAAAACCGACAGTTTAAATATGGCTCCCAATCAGAGACAACCAGCAAACAGCTGACACTCGTTGCCTCTGATTGGGAGTCACTCAGGCCAACATAGAAATAGAGTACATAGATCTACACACCCTGGCTCAACATAACCGTGTCCCCAGAGCCAGGGCGTGACAGTACCCCCCTTAAAGGCGCGGACTCCGACCGCGCCAACTAAATACCACAGGGGAGGGACCGGGTGGGCACTCCGCCTTGGCGGCGGATCCGGCTCCGGGCCTGATCCCCACTCCCTCTCCAACCCCCCAAAGTACCCCTGGTCCGGTCTGGCCCCGCTGGCCGGAGCCGGACTGAAGGACACGCACCCCTGGCTTGGTGCGTGGAGCAGGAACGGACCGGACCGGGCTGACGATGCGCACCCCTGGCTTGGTGCGTGGAGTAGCAACTGGCCGGACCGGGCTGACGATACACACCCCTGGCTTGGTGCGTGGAGTAGCAACTGGCCGGACCGGGCTGACGATACACACCCCTGGCTTGGTGCGTGGAGCAGGAATGGACCGGACCGGGCTGACGATGCGCACCCCTGGCTTGGTGCGTGGAGTAGCAACTGGCCGGACCGGGCTGACGATACGCACCCCTGGCTTGGTGCGTGGAGCAGGAATGGACCGGACCGGGCTGACGATGCGCACCCCTGGCTTGGTGTGGAGAGCAGGAGCGGGCCGGACAGGGCTGACGAAACGCACCACAGACTTGGTGCGGGGAGCAGGAATGGGCCGGACTGGGCTGGCGACGCGCACCACAGACTTGGTGCGGAGAGCAGGAACGGGCCGGACAGGGCTGACGAAACGCACCACAGACTTGGTGCGGGGAGCAGGAACAGACCGGACCGTACTGGGGACACACACCACTGGCCCTACACCGGGATCTGGAACGGGCCGGACCGGACTGGTAACACACCCCAGTACCTCTCGCCGTGCCTCTCCACCTTCCATCCCCTCTTCGACCAGTGGCCCCCGTAACCTGGCGGCCTCCTCTGCCAACCCGTTGGACCGCTCTATCGCGGCCTCCTGCTGCCCCGACATCGTGAGCCCCCCCCTAAAAAATGTCTGGGGTTCTTTCCTACCCGTGGACCAGGTCTCCATGTCTCTAGCCAGACACTCACTCCACTGCTTCAAAGTCCAACCTTTCTGCTCCTCACTTGGCTTGGCCCAGTCGAGACTCCTACTCCACTGATCCCAGGTCCATCCTCTCTCCTCTTCACGCTGCTTGGTCCTGTCTTGGTGGGTTCTTCTGTCACGATCGTCTAATGAGGAGGACCAATGCGCAGCGTTGAAGGTGAACATATTATATTTATTTAATTATCAAAACAACAAACGAAAAACGTGACGTCTATGGTTACAACACAAACCAACACGAACAAGAACCCACAAAAACAAAGGAAAAACCGACAGTTTAAATATGGCTCCCAATCAGAGACAACCAGCAAACAGCTGACACTCGTTGCCTCTGATTGGGAGTCACTCAGGCCAACATAGAAATAGAGTACATAGATCTACACACCCTGGCTCAACATAACCGTGTCCCCAGAGCCAGGGCGTGACATGGCATACAAGTTTGTTATTAAGGCACATGAAAGTTCACATATTCCAGAAGGTATTTCTGCCAAAAAGCGCATTTTGATTTTTAAAAAAAGTTTACGTTTAAATGGCTCTCCTGTGAAGTAGTGACGTACGACATACGCCTAGTTTCTTGAAACTAGTCACAATTGAACAAAAAACAAACCGACCTTAAAAACATGAACCGTTCAACACTACCTGGCCAGCTGGACCACTGAAGCACCACCTAACTGTCCAGTAAGTTATTTTACATTTACATTTTAGTCATTTAGCAGACGCTCTTATCCAGAGCGACTTACATGAGCAATTAGGGTTAAGTGCCTTGCTCAAGGGCACATCGACAGATTTTTCACCTAGTCGGCTGGACTGGACTGTGTTTTTCCTTGAGAATGAGATGGCATCTTTGTTATAATAACAAGCGAGTGATGATTAGGAACGTGGACCTCTGATTCACATCAGAGCTGCTTTTTCCCCATGCAACCTCTGATTCACATTAGAACTGCTTTGTGACCAAATGTTCAACTAGCTAAAAAAAACAACATGAGTAGAGAGACCAGAACGTAAACAGGAGACTAGTGTTTACCCTCCACCCAAGGGGCTGCATCCTGCAGAGAAAAAACCCTAATAGTGGAACAAGTGAGTCCAGCCTGTTAGTTAATTCTATTACACAGCCTGAGACAGGTAGCATGTTGCCGTCAGCTCCACTAATTCATGATCAAACCGGTTTCCACCACCGACCGGGGCGCACCGCTCTCCTTTCTTTTCCTCGGCCTGCCTGTGCTCTATTGTCAAAATGTGTGTTTCCATTCCGTGTGGCATCCAGCCCTTTTCGTGAGGTTTCAGTTTGTGAGTCAAATGGTTTATTTTATATCTTCTTGGATTAGTTCACTTCAATTACTCATGAGTTCCTTGTCAGAAGTGTCTTAGATGGCAGAAGTGTCTTAGATGTCTCACGACGGCTCCACAGAACAATACAACACCCTAATGTCTCTGTGTGAGCTGCATACCAAACTAACTTTCTGTAATGTCTTCAATCAAGCGTTCGTCATTGCTGGTGTTAAAACGTTTGTAGCGATATGTCACGGGACGGTTCACAGCAGTAATATGCCAAAGGGAGGTGCCCTGTCGTGAGATCCCCAGCCTGTTGCAGAGACCCAGACGACTTGGTTGTGAGCTAGCTACACATCAGGTTACTCATTTACAGTTATTAAAGTTTAGGGGCTGACTACTATACTATACTACTATACTATACTATACTACAATATACTATACTATACTACAATATACTATACTATACTATACTATACCCTCCAACTATACTATACATACTAATATCCTATACTTCATTATAGTATACTATACTACACTATACCCTCAAACTATACGATACTACTATACTATGCCACATTATACCCTCAAACTATACTATACTATACTATACTATTACACTACTATACTATACTATAGTATACTATACTGCTGCACTACTATACCATACCCCCCCCCAAAAAAAAAAATGTATGCACCAATTTGTAAGTCGCTCTGGATAAGAGCGTCTGCTAAATGACGTAAATGTAAATGTTATAAACTGGTTACCAACGTAATTAGAGCAGTAAAAATAAAGCTTTTGTCATACCCATGGTATGTGGTCTGATATACCACGGCTGTAAGCCAATCAGCATTCAGGGTTCGAACCACCCAGTTTATAATATATTATACCCTCAACTTAGTACAACCCTTATACTATACTATACTATACTATTCTATACTATACTATACTATAATATGCTATACCCTCAGTTCTCATACTATACTATGCCCCAACCTAGTATAACCCTCATACTATATAATACAATATTATACTATACCCTCAACCCAGTATACATTGTTCAGCTTTCATTGATAAAGCACTAAACAATGCATGGCTTTTAACAGTCAGGAAGTTGGCTTTATCAACAGTAGTAGTACACACACACACAACATACACACAAACACACACACACAGACATACACACAAACACACACACACAGTGGCAGTAGTAGTATTAGTAGAGTAGTACTAGAGTCAGTAGTAGTAGGACAGTTGCGAAGTAGTAGTGTCGTAGTAGCGTGGATAGTCGTAGTAGTAGTAGTGTAGTAGTAGTAGTAGTGTAGTATAGTAGTAGTAGTATATGTAGTAGTAGTAAGTAGTAGGTGGGTGGGTAGTAGTAGAGTAGTAGTTAGTTAGTATTAGTAGTAGAAGTAGTAGTAGCTGATAGTAGTAGTAGTAGTGTGTAGTATTAGTGGCAGTAGTAGTAGGTTTAGCGTAGTAGTAGTAGGTAGTAGTAGTAGTAGTAGTAGTGTAGTAGTAGTAAGTAGTAGTAGTAGTAGTAGTATTAGTAGTAGCAGTAGTTAGTTAGTAGGGTAGATAGTAGTAAGTAGTGTCAGTAGTAGTTAGTAGTAGTAGTAGTAGTAGTAGTAGTAGTGTAGTAGTAGTAGTATAGTGTAAGTGTATAGTAGTAGTTAGTAGTAGTTAGTAGTGAGTGCAGTAGAGTAGTAGTAGTAGTAGTAGTAGTAAGTAGTATAGTATGTAGTAGTATAGTTGTAGTAGTATAGTTGTAGTAGTATAGTTGTAGTAGTATAGTTGTAGTATAGTTGTAGTAGTAGTAGTAGTATGTATTAGTAGTAGTAGTAGTTAGTAGTTGTAGTAGTAGTAGTAGTAGTAGTAGTAGTAGTAGTAGTTAGTTATTAGTAGTAGTAGTATTGTTAGTATTAGTAGTTGTATGTAGAGTAGTAGTAGTAGTAGTATAGTAGTTAGTAGTTAGTATTTAGTAGTAGTTGTAGTAGTATAGTAGTAGGTAGTAGTAGTAGGTAGTAGTAGTAGTCAGTAGTAGTTAAGTAGTAGTAGTAGTAGTAGTAGTAGTAGTAGTAGTAGTAGTAGTAGTAGTAGTAGTAGTAGTAGTAGTAGTAGTAGTAGTAGTAGTAGTAGTAGTAGTAGTAGTAGTAGTAGTAGTAGTAGTAGTAGTAGTAGTAGTAGTAGTAGTAGTAGTAGTAGCAGTAGCAGTAGTAGTAGTAGTAGGAGTAGGAGTAGGAGTAGGAGTAGGAGTAGGAGTAGGAGTAGGAGTAGTCACAGCAAAAGGAAAGCTCCACTTCCACATGGACCAGCAGACCGACGCCTCAAATCCAGGATGGAATGGACGGAGTACGCCGAGGGGGCGGAGGGACCTCCTGCACTTCAGACTCCTGGAGCGGACCAGCCACCACCGGCCTGAGGAGAGACACGTGAAACGAGGGGTTAATATGGTAATCAGGAGGGAGCAGCAACCTATACGTAACCTCATTCACTCTCCTCAGGACTTTGAACGACCCACAAACCACGGGCCCAGCTTCCGGCATGGCAGGCGGAGGGGCAGGTGGAGGGTCGAGAGACAGACCCGATCACCCGGTACAAAGACCGGGGCCTCACTGCAGTGGCGGTCAGCATTGGACTTCTGGTGACGCATGGCATATTCGGCCCATGGCAAGAACACCGACCACTCCCCTGGCCGGTCCTGGCAGTAGGACCGCACAAACCTACCCACATCCTGATTCACCCGTTCCACCTGCCCATTAGATTCTGGGTGAAACCCAGAGGTCAGGCTGACCAAGACCTCCAGACGTTCCATGAACGCCTTCCAGACCCTAGACGTAAACTGGGGACCCCGGTCAGACACTATGTCCTCTGGCACCCCGTAGAGTAAAAAGGGCTTCCGCAGTTTGCAGGGCCGTGGGGAGGTGGCAGGCTTTATGAAAAGTGGTCCACAACGACCAGGATGGTGGTGTTACCCTGAGAGAGGGGAAGATCAGTTAGAAAATCGATCGATAAGTGGGACCATGGCCGTTGTGGAACTGGTAACAGATGTAACTTACCCGCTGGAAGGTGCCTAGGTGCCTTACTCTGGGCGCACACCGAGCAGGAGGAGACATACACCCTCACGTCCTTAGCCAAGGTAGGCCACCAGTACCTCCCGGTCAGGCAGCGCACTGTACAGCCATTGCCTGGGTGAACAGAGGAGGGGGACATGTGTGCCCAATAGATAAGACAATCACGGACACTAGATGGTACGTACCGAAGTCCAGCTGGGCACAGAGGTGGAGATGGCTCTGTGCATAAAGCCCGCTCAATGTCCGCGTCCACCGACCACACCACCGGCGCCACAATGCAGGCGGCCGGGAGTATGGGGGTGTTATCAATGGGCCTCTCCTCTGTGTCATACAGCCGTGACAGTGTGTCTGCCTTCACGTTCTTAGTCCTTGATATATAAGACAGCATGAAATCAAACTGGGTGAAGAACAAGACACACCTGGCCTGGCGAGGGATCGGTGTCCTCGCTGCCCGGATGTACTCCAGGTTACGGTGGTCAGTCCAGACGAGGAAAGGGTGTTTAGCCCCCTCGAGCCAGTGCCTCCACGCTGTCAGGGCTCTGACAACAGCCGACAGCTCCCGCTCACCAACGTCGTAGTTCTGCTCCACCGGGCTGAGCTTCTTAGAGAAGAAGGCACAGGGAGGAGCTTGGGTGGCGTGCACGAGTGTTGGGATAGGACAGAACCGACCCCTACCTTCGGACGCGTCCACCTCCACTACGAACGGCGATGAGGGATGGACCAGTACCGGGGCTGAGGTGAACAGAGCCCTCCGGAGGTAGTCGAAGACACATCTGATATTGATATCCTTGAAGTGTAAATGAATCCTGACAGTGAAAGTGTAGGCCTATACATCCTGACAGTGAAAGTGTAGGCCCATACATCCTGACAGTGGAAGTGTAGGCCTATACATCCTGACAGTGGAAGTGTAGGCCTATACATCCTGACAGTGGAAGTGTAGGCCTATACATCCTGACAGTGAAAGTGTAGGCCTATACATCCTGACAGTGAAAGTGTAGGCCCATACATCCTGACAGTGAAAGTGTAGGCCTATACATCCTGACAGTGAAAGTGTAGGCCTATACATCCTGACAGTGAAAGTGTAGGCCTATACATCCTGACAGTGAAAGTGTAGGCCTATACATCCTGACAGTGAAAGTGTAGGCCTATACATCCTGACAGTGAAAGTGTAGGCCTATACATCCTGACAGTGAAAGTGTAGGCCTATACATCCTGACAGTGAAGTGTAGGCCTATACATCCTGACAGTGAAAGTGTAGGCCTATACATCCTGACAGTGAAAGTGTAGGCCTATACATCCTGACAGTGAAAGTGTAGGCCCATACATCCTGACAGTGAAAGTGTAGGCCTATACATCCTGACAGTGAAAGTGTAGGCCTATACATCCTGACAGTGGAAGTGTAGGCCTATACATCCTGACAGTGGAAGTGTAGGCCTATACATCCTGACAGTGGAAGTGTAGGCCTATACATCCTGACAGTGGAAGTGTAGGCCCATACATCCTGACAGTGGAAGTGTAGGCCCATACATCCTGACAGTGAAAGTGTAGGCCTATACATTCGGCCAATGTTACGGTTGTCCCACACACTGGAAATAAATCCCACCTGCCAGTTGAGGTAGTAAGTATTGACAACAATAGGCTTCCAGATTTATGATCATGTCTTCATTAGAAACCAGGTACCTACTGGCACTGTGTTCGGATACAACAGTCCAATGAAATGAGATCATGCATATAAAAATAGAGAGATTGATTAAGAGATATCGTCACAAATGAGAGAGAAAAAGGGGTCTCCCATTCCCACATCCAATGCCAGCGCAAAATCTAATATTTCAAAACATCGTACAGAAAGGACTGTAATAGCAGAGTGGGAACTGGAGAACCCAATGCCCAGTTTATTCAGAGCTGGAGTGGGAACAGGAGAACCCAATGCCCAATTTATTCAGAGCTGGAGTGGGAACAGGAGAACCCAATGCCCAGTTTATTCAGACCTGGAGTGGGAACAGGAGAACTCGATGCCCAGTTTATTCAGAGCTGGAGTGGGAACGGAGGAAACCAATGCCCAGTTTATTCAGAGCAGGCCATCCCACCACTCGCCAACCGTTCATTCTGAGGATGGAGATACTGAGCGATTTAAACATTTGTTTGTAATGTGAATAGAGTAATTGAGCTGCTATTAGATATGAAAATAATAGTGTGGCTTGTCTATGGAAATGTTATAAAAGTCCACTCTGAATAGATATTAAAGGTACAGGAGATCATTAGACCACATTATACCCTGATCTAAAGGTTCAGGGGAACATTAGACCTCCACATTATACCTTGATCTAAAAGGTTCGGGGAACAGTAGAACATTAGACCACATTATACCTTGATATAAAGGTTCAGGGGAACATTAGACCACATTATACCTGATATAAAGGTTCAGGGGAACATTAGACCACATATACCTTG